>JANHFL010001887.1:12791-30126 GCA_032468155.1 Oxyrhabdium leporinum
ACTGGCGAATCAGGCGAACCTGGTAAAAAGCCCCCCTGGCAACGGCCGTCAAATGATCTTCAAATGACAGCCGCGTGACCTTGGTGCAAAATGGCAGCCAACACAGCAGTGTGGCACAAAGCCACACCTGCCCTGGGAAAATTCAGATACAACCAGCTGCAGTCAACCTCACCACCCTGCACTCTGAGGGCTTGCTGCCCTATGTTGACTTTTGCTGACTTCTTGCTCCTGTTGCTGATCAGGTATGTCCTCCCTGGCCCTTCACAAGGCAGCTGGCCACATAAGGCCATCTTCCCCACAGGAAATTGCTGTGTGCAACCTTGGAAAGAAACTCCTCTCAGCCACCTACCTCTTCTCCATCTATACTCTTCTAACTTCCTACATTCTGTCGCATGTGGGCAGGTTGCCAGGCACCCAAATTTTGATAATGTGACGATGGGGGTGCTTAAACAGACATATCCTCAGGGACAAGTCATAAGTCCCTTCATTTAGTGCTTCCGTAACTTCAAACGGTCACCGAACAAATGGTCATAAGTTGAGGTCCGTTTGATACAGATGTATACTCCTATTGGGACACATGGAATAGTGAGGATGCCATCTCTGCTTCTTTGTAGCTGATTGAATCTTACATTATCCAATGTACACTACTACTTTTAAATGCATTCAGGTCCAGATCAAAATTTTGAGCCAAGGCTGGAGAATAGCGCATCTGAATGATAGATGATATTGTAGCTTTTAAAACATTGATTCAAAACATCTCTGTTGATAGGAATATTTGTATTGAGAAGTCATTATAGGTAATACAGGTAGTTCTCAACTTATGACCTCAATTGAGCCCAAAATTTATGTTGCTGAGTGAGACGTTTAAGTGAGTTTTGCCCTATTTTACGACCTTTCTTGCTACAATTATTAAGTAAATCACTGTAGTCCTTAAGTTAGTAACATAGTTGTTAAGTGAACCTGGCTTCTCTATTGACTTCGCTTGTTGGAAGGTTGCAGAAGGTGATCGCTTGACCCTGTGATATTGCAACTGTCATAAATGTGGCTCAGTTGCCAAGTTTTTGAATTTTTATCATGTGACCATGGGGATGCAGCAACAGTTATAAATGTGAAAGACGGTCATAGGTCTCTTTTTTCAGTGCCATTATAACTTTGAATGGTCATTAAACAAACTGTTGTAAGTTGAGGACTGCCTGTACGTATCTGGTTTGGTTTGGACTTCGGTTTTGTCCGTGCCAGTCTTCCCTGAGACCTGTGGGATTTCTAGAATTCTCAACCAACATAATATGAATATACATGCATTTGCCGGATAAGCATTGTGACTTGTTTCTGCTCTTCCTGCTTCTGAGAAATATACCACCTTCTGCAGGAGGTGTACATCTTCAACTTCAGTGGAGATGTTCTTCCTAATGGCATAGTGCTTGTACAGATTAATATTTCAGCGAAATAGACACAGATCTTGCTTTCATCAGCTGGGTGCCTAGGAATAAATGAATGGTAACATAGGAATAAATGAATGGGAAACTGATGGCATGGCTTTAGGCTCAATTTTCATTGTATTTTTTAAAGTGCTATAGTGGTCTTTATACAATGGTCTCTATACAACATAAGGGCAATCATCTCTTGAGCTTTATTTCCAGCTAGTGTTTACTACATGTTGAAAGAATACTGCCAACAATTTACATTGGTTGAGTAAATATTGGGTCCTGCAACCCTATCCTATTCTTAAATTATGATAATTGTACTGAAAAGTTGGTGCTCACATATCTTTTGAAAATGATGTCACAGAGTCACTAGATTGTAATTGCCAAAGTATAGATTGATGGTTTGTGGAAATGTAAGGCTATGTATTTTTTCTTCAGTTTCATTATTTCTTTTACCCGGAATTTGCCTGTTGTGTTACTGACATTCCCTTTGAGATACGTTTTTCAATAGTATTTAAACTATTCGAGATAAAGTAGATAGGTTTTAGAGTTGGCTATGGATGCATGATTAGCTTTAAACCCTGAAACTAGGAAATACAGGTCTTGGCTTAAAAAAGATATCAATAAAATAATCTGTGACTTCCCTTTGAACTAAGTAAAAGAAGATTTACAGTATTTGGGTTTGGAGTTCTTTTTGGGGACTCAGTAAGGAAGCCTTTGACCAACTAATAATTAAAGTTTTTTTTTATTGGATCATATGAATTGGGGTGGTCATTAATACAAAGCTGGACATGTTTTTTTTACTTCTGGTTCAGCATGGTAATACAGATGAACATCTGGATACTTGAAAAGGCATGTTAGTTAATGGTGAGAGGCCTTTGTTATGCATTGTTCTCCACTGTTCTCCTGGAAACTGTGAATTATACAGTAGAAGTATGACATGTCACTGTAACCATATACTACTAAAACTCTCATTCCCATAATCTGTAACTGGGCAAAACAGTGCATTGTGGGGCAACAATTTTGGAACTAAGGTGTATCAAGTGAGCTAGCTTACAGAATGCATCCAAAATCTGGAACCCATGACTCATGAAATTGAAATTTGACAAATTTTGTAAAAAAAAAGACATAGAATTGTCATAAAGATTTTATGCCACAGTGCAAAATATCAGAAAACACGCGGTCCCCTCCTGATCTGACTCTGCTATGCAGTTCAAGACAAGCTGTTTTCAAGGCAGATATGTCTTTGACTATCTTTCTTAGTTTTTAAAAACATTTAAAGTACATTAGGAGCTCTACCATTGTTGAAGATATTGAGGGATCTGGTAAAAAAATATGTCTGAAATGATGCCTCAATGTGTCATGGGTCATCTAGTCATTTCTCTTTCTCTGTGTCTTTCCAGGTGTTTAGAACAGACCTGATCACTGCTATGAAGCTGCCGGATTCTTCCCAGCTGAATCCTGATGAGTATTATGTGCTGGCAGATCCCTGGAGACAAGAATGGGAGAAAGGTGTTCAGGTGCCAGTCAGCCCAGGGACTATACCAGAACCAGTAGCCAGGTATAATTTTGGTGCAGCCAGTTAGGAAAAGGAAACAAATTCATCCACCTCACCTTTTAAACAATTTTTAAAAATTTATACTTCGTTACTCTGAAAGTATAGCGTTCCATAATTTGGATTTATCTCAGGGTATGTGCTGTCTGTGAAAAAGAAGGTAGGTCTTAATCTTCTTTAGGATTAATATTAATAACTGGATTGCTTTCCGTTATTGAAAAGTGATATAAGAGTTAATGAACAAGAACTCAGCATGTCATGTAAATCCACTGTTTGGTTGGTGGCATTTGAATAGATGTTCTGATAGTTCCATAATATGATTACTGTGTGAAATGGAATACTTTCCAGCAACTGATTTTTCACTGTTAAATACTGCAGTAGCTTCATTTCAGGTGGCAGATGTGAACAAAACCTTACTCATCAGCAGATTTACTACTCACAACTTAAGCACTTTACATGGCAAGCTAAGGACTTATTTTTAACTTGATGTAGTGGCAAAAGGAAGTCTCTTGTACTGCCAGAAAAATCGTTCCTCCTAATTGGAGATTTGCTTTAACCATTTGCTGGAAACAGTACAAGTTTTTCCTATATCAGTCCAGACTTCACAAGCAAGTAAATTCAACTTTCTCACATCTGAATTTGAAGCATTAATTGACAATTCAAACTTGAAAGTGGCATGGAGGAAAGGGGGAACAGTTCTAGAGACATGAACTCTAAATCTTAACAAATAGACATTTTGAAAGATACTGCAGGTAATCTCCGTACAGAGATTAAATCTGACTTCTATTTTTTCAGAAAGTGTTTCTGGGTGTGTATGCTTAAAAATCCAAAGCTGTTTATAATAAAACTCAACAAATTCTACGAGCAGCAAAAATATACTCTGCAGAATTCTTCAATACTTTATCACACATCTAAAATGAACCCATGTTAGTCAACACATTAATAAAATGCATATATCTAGTGTTTTAATTTAAATAGTGTAATTAAGGAATATGAGAAGTTGCTGAATAGTAGATTATTCTTTCTAGATTAGATTATCTGCTTGAATCACTATCATATGCAGAGCGCTTCAGGAAAAGGTTTTTCATGTCACCTGCCACTTGTTCCTTTTAAGTAAAGATAATGAGAAATAAACCACACCCTTTCTGCATGCAGTTTTGTGTTCTTAAGTTTAAAAGAGCTTCATTTTTAAAACTACTTATATTGGTGACTTTGAAATCTAGAATATTGATGAACAGTTCAAGGATATTTTCATAGAACGGTATGTGAAATTGCTTTAGGAACAACACAATTGCATTTTTATATATATAATGCTTACCCTTCAATCTCATTGTGAGGGATATTGTATGATTTCTTGTGTTTTTTAATCTAAATTAATTTACTTCATGCAAATTCAAATCCAGGTGTGATAGATCTTTAGATTTAAAAAAAAACATTTTTTTAAAAAGTAGAATAGCCTGTATTCTATCTGATCTTCTAATGTAAATATAATTTTGTTTAGATTCTATCATAAAAATATGATGAATAAATATTGAATTGAATCAAATATGTTAAACTGTAGTTTATTGTAACTACCTTGACCTTATATATTTTTCTTCTTTTTTTTACACACACCATACCCCTATTATTTTGTAGGTGTTAAATTGGTTATAGAAGGAGATTTCCTAATTTATTGGAGAAGACTAGGCTTTCCTGCTTTCCATTTACCACTTAGTAAATACTGATAGAATTTCTGATCATTCAGAGGTGCCTGGGTATTAAGCACTCCTTCCATACACAGTTCTGCTCCTGCTACATCCATATAATGTGATTTTTCGTTGTGTGGTGATGCAGCTATGCGATTTGTTTAGTGTGGGAAAGTGGAGGAAAAAGAATTCTCCATTAAGTTTATGACAATATTTGATGCTCAGAACTGTTCTTATAGTAGGACTAGATCATGCCCTAATTTTGGTAAAAGTCTTAACACCATTTATCAAGCTGTATTACATAATTATTGACAATGATAAATATTAATTTTTCTTTATAGTTTTAGAAAGTTTTATCACTTGCTACTTATGCACATTTATCAGTATGTAGATTTCACTGGAGTACTATATTTGTAGATTCTGTAACAGTGAAATTGCTCTGATATAATTTCATGGCTCAACACATGATACTGACAGACCTGTAAATTAGAAATCGGAGCTGCTCTCCTTTTCCAGGGTTCTTACATTAACACTATTATATAGTACAGGTGGTCCTTGACTTAGAACAGTTCGTTTAGTGAACATTCAAAGTTACAACAGCACTGAAAAATGTGACATGACCATTTTTCACAGTTATGGCCCTGATCCTGTGATCAAAATTCAGATGCTTGGCAATTGGTTCATATTTATGACCGTTGCTGTGTCTTAAGCTCATGTGATCATCTTTTGTGATCTTGTGACAAGCAAAGTCAATGGGGAAGCCGGATTCATTTAACAACTGGGTTATTACCTTATCAACTGCAATGACTCACTTAACAACTGTGGCAAGAAAAGTCGTAAAATTGGGTGAAATTTCACAACAAATGTCTCACGTAACAACATAAATTGTGTGCTCAATTGTGGTCGTAAATCAAGGACTACCTGTACAGGTAGTCCTCAATTTACAATTCATTTACTGACTCTTCGAAGTTACGACATTGAAAACAGTGATTTATGACTGTTTTTCATGCTTACGACCGTTACAGCATCCCCATGCTCATAATGATCAAAATTCAGATGCTTGGCAACTGAGTAAGTTATAATGGTTGCTTTGTTTGGAGATCATGTGATCACCTTTTGTGACCCTCTGACAAACAAAGTCAATGGGGAAGCCAGATTCATTTAACAACCATGTTACTAATATACTAATATAAATGTGGCAAGAAAGGTCGTAAAATGGGGCAAAACTCACTTAACAAATGTCTCACATAGCAACAGATATTTGGGGCTCAATTGTGGTTGTAAGTTGAGAACTACCTGTATAGAGTATTATATGATTATATTAAGCATAAATACAAAGCAGAAACTACAGTTGTGATTATAAAATATGAAAACCCTTATATATGCTTACAAGAGTATGTATAAAATAAATTAAACATTACAAGAAAAAGGCTAATTTTTAAAAATCCCTACATGGTACATTTTACACGCTATGGTGGTGTATCAAGCCTTTCATTTCTTCCCAGCCACCAACTCCCCTGGAATTATAATGCCAAATTTACAGTAGAAAAATAGTGAGTTTAGATGAATTTCTGACATAATTAAAATAATAAGATATTCTAAAATTATTAACTCCTCTGCAACAGTTTCCCCAATTGAATGGTGCTATAACATAATTGATTTAACACTTCTCCCTATGGTGACACAAAATAACAGGAAAATATCTGTCTCCTTGGCTTATTTTTTATTACTGAGGTATTAGGCCTTTTTAAATTACCTTATATCTTCAATATTTTCAGAAAATCTGAATTCAGAGAGTCTAAGTGAAGAAAAAAAAATCAGCTTTGTAGAATGGCAAAATCAGACATAATGTATCTTCTTTGGGGTGGGATGGAATATATTGTAATTCAAAGTCTTCGGCAGTAGCAGTATGGAAAGACTGAGGTTCTGGTACTTATAGAACAGGGCTGTGAACCTCACGGCCCGTGGCCCGGATGCATCACGCGCTGGCCACGCCCACACCTGGTTTAGTGAAGCGGAAAAAAAATCCTGATACATCACGTGGTGCCATGAGTTTAACACCCCTGTTCTAGAAGGATTATTGCAATGAACAACTGTTTGCTACACTTTCAGGATTGTGTCTGAAACAAAAGCTGTTGTATTTTCAAGACCTCGGAAATACATCTTGTCTTCAGGATCTGAGCCCCCTGAGCTTGGATATGTCGACATTCGAACTTTGGCAGAGAGTGTGTGTCGCTATGACCTTAACTACATGGATGTAGCATGGCTGGAACTGGCCAACGAAGAATTCAAAGAGATGGGTAAGTGCTAGTTCCAGTTACAGCCATAGGTTAGAGAAGTAACAGGGAGGAGTTGAGGTAGGGTTTCTGAACTAGCCACCATACTATATGGGGCTCATTTGTAGTTTCTGGATGGAAGAAGGGGAAAAAAAGTGCTTATAAACAAATTGTATGTGGTTGGGATGGGGGTGTGGTTTTGAGAGGAAAGTTTAGCAGAAATAAAATAAACTTTCTGAATTATTATATGTTAACATCTCAGATGTACTCAAAGTTAGGATTTTTGAGATTCGTCGGAAATCAGGAGGAAAAGGGAAAGCATATCAGGAACACCAGTTCCTGCTTAATAGTATGTGAATTAATAAAACAGTCGTGCTGTTTAAGATTCACAATCTAAAAACATGGAATGGTACTAGATGCCATCGTATATCTTTGAACAGTTGCAATTGCATAGCTTCAGCAAAATCATCTGATCTTTTCTAGGGTGGGTAGAATATATTTTAACCAATTATTATTGCTGGCTGGCTTGGAAAAAAAATCTATAAGTTATATATTTACTGTTCTATTTTTAATGGTTTTATTTTTGTTTTCCTTTGTAAGCCAACCAAAGTCTTACTGTTTTAAATACATATACGTCTACAGGTAATCCTTGACTTACAATCATTTGTTTAGTGGCTGTTCGAAGTTATAATGGTACTGAAAAAAATTAACTTACGACTGCTTTTCACCCTCATGACCATTACAGCCCCCTATGATCACAATTTGAATGCTTAGCAACTGGCATATGTTCATCATAGTTGCGGTATCTCAGGATCATGTGATCGCCTTTTGCATTCTTCTGAAAAGCAAAGTCAATGGGGAAGCCAGATTCACTTAGCAGCCATGCTGCTAACATGACAATTACAGTGATTCACTTAACAACTGTGGCAAAGAAGGTCATAAAATTGGGCAAAACGCACTGAACAACTGTCTTGCTTATCAATGGAAATTTGAGGATCAATTGTGGTTGTAAGTCCAGGACTACCTGTACATACATACATACATGCATACATATTTCAAGACAGACTGAAGATTCCAACTACATTTTAAAAGGTACCTACATGTTAGGAGTAGTTTACCTCCTGTTTTCCAAGAGCCCTCTAACAGAGCCAAGTGTTTAAGATTTTCTACAAACTTAATAGGAGAAGCTTTTATCTGGTGAAAGTGGTTTCAAAAAAGGGCATCATAGTCATAGAACAGATTTCTATATGGATCAGTAAGAATGAATTTAAACTGAGCTGGAAGAAAACTGAGTGTGAGGGTCTTTATAATTGGCAAGAAGTGGATGAAGAATCCTTAACTATGATCTGCACCAGCTGGCCTTTCTGGATTCATTTGAAGAGCAGCCTCTCACATATATACATATACATATACATACACACACACACACACAACAAATTACAGTAAACCAGCCTTGCACCTCTTTGATTGAGGACAACACAATATAGAATTTATGACAGTAGTTTTAAAGTAACGCTTGTTGCAATTTGTTATGAAGTATCTAATCATTGTTAAAATTAAATAATCATTCTTAAAGTATGGGGTATTATTATAACAGCTACTACTAAGGAATTCGGAAACCTGAAAGAGCTACTATAAAATTGAAAATCAGACTGTGTTATTAGAAGCACACAGTAGTGCCAGCTATTAAGAAAGAAATTTAGGCTTTGTTCAAATTTCTTCTTAAAAGAGGCTACAGTGCCTAAAGTAATATAATTGGATAAAGCCTCCCACACAGTTAGATTTTTTTCAGAAATCAGATATTTGGAAATAAAGCTTCTATATGAAAAATATTATCAACTTCAAAAGAAAGGATGCAAAGCAAGTCCAAATCCTATGTCACTATATCACTAACATTAAAATATGTTATATATTTTCTTTGATTAGAAGTACTGCATGTTCATCACAGAATTAAAGGGTTCTGAAGACAGAAGCAGCAGCTTAATGTAACTTGATACATACAGTCATAGTATAGATCTGTCTTCTCCAACTGATTGCTGGACTGTAGCTTCCAACATGATGGTAATGGCCATGCAGGCTACAGACAATTAGAGTTTGAAGTCCATCACATCTGATCTTTACCAAATAACCAAGTACATAATAGCATGTTAAATGATACATCTGCTCAGCTTTTTTGGGCAAAGCGGTCCTGAATAAAAACATTTTTTCTTGGCATTTTTCTTGGCATTTATTTTTAAAATAAATTCACAACACTGAATATCAGTCCAAAAGTCAGTTCACAGAGTTATATAAGTGTTCCAGGTGTAGATTCCCAGAAACCTGCAAATTAACATCTTTACTTCCTCTAACCTGAGGAAAGAATTTTTCAGGGCTGGTACAACACTGTCTCATCCACCATTTGGCAGCTATGCTAACATTTGCCTATTTAAATATATTTGCCCTTTAGACTCAAGGCAAACTAATAAACCCAATATCTTAATTTTTATGTGCATTTGGGAGGATGGTTAATTTTTATACCCACTTTTTACTTTCAGCCTCACATCATGAAACTGTCTCTACGTGATAGCCAGATTGATTGTACCAGTTAAGATAAGGTGGTAGTTAGTATGAAATCTAGCCTAAGTCTTTTTTTCTTTTCTTTTCACTCTGATTTCATTGATTGTTTGTATTGCTAAATATAGATGGCAAGTAAAAGAATACATGAATATGAAAACTAAATATATTTATATAAATTAACCAGGAATGCCTGAACTAGATGAATACACCATGGAGAGGATCATGGAAGAATTTGAGCAACGGTGTTACGACAATATGAATCATGCTATCGAGACTGAGGAAGGTCTTGGCATCGAGTATGATGAGGATGTTGTCTGTGATGTTTGTCAGTCTCCAGATGGTGAAGATGGCAATGAGATGGTGTTCTGTGACAAATGCAATATTTGTGTTCATCAGGTATAGCACCATGTACCACAATAATATTGGGACCAGTATAATTTCACTGATGAAGCAATAAGGATTTTGCACATTCTAAGCATGTTGAAGGTGTTTGAGAGTTTTCGATGAAATATATTGATCAAGACAAAGGGACACAGGAAATGAGGAAATGAGATAACTGAGCTAAGTGTGAATAATTGTCTCACTGGCCTGGTAACACTTGGCTGATGTTCTCTGTGCTTAGTCACTAAGCAGGATCTTGCTTGATTAGCAGTTGGATGGTAGATTTCTATAAAATACAAGTTTGTAAAACAGAATAGTAAATATAGGTATATTATAGAATATAGGTAGTCCTCAACAACCTGAGATTCTGATCCTTAACAACCACAATTGGGACCAGAATCTCAGTTGCTAAGCAAGGTGTCATGAAGTGAGTTATGCCCAATCTTACAATATTTTTTTGCCATGATTTGCTTTGTTAAACGAATCATGACAATTGACAGGTGCTCAAATTTTGATCCTGCAACAGTCGTAAGTATGAGGATGGATCATAAGCCACATTATTCAGTGCCATTGTAATTTCAAACAGTTGCTAAATAAATGTTTATAAATAGAGGACTATCTATAAACATTCCAGAAGAAGGCAGTAGAAAACTGCTTCTGTATTGTTGACAAGAAAATCACAAGTAACTTTTCATGAAATCACCAGGAATGGATGTTACCTTTTATTCATCGCTATTAGAAGTTCCACAGTGCTGTGTGAGGCTTAGTGACCAGTGTTGTGTCTTCAGAATTTTGAGTTACTAACTATGAAGTTTTAATAGCATTTTGTTGGAAAATACATTTACACAAATTCCTACTTGGAATGTTGGTGTTATTGTTGCATTGTTTTCATTTGTGGTTTCATGTGTATTTTTTTCTTTTTTCTTTATTTTCAATGTTTGACCTCTTAGGTTTGTTCAGTTGCTGTCCATTTAGCTTCAACATATTCTTGCCTGTAAATCTACCACTTTGTCATATTTTTGTAAGCATTCCAAAGTGAGATAAGAGTTTTGATCGATCTCCTTTTATGCATTGAGAAGAGTTTCAGACTTCTCTTCCCAAAGTAGAAATATGCTTCACATTTGGAAAAGGTTATGCATCTCTATGTGGAGAATGGATTACATAAATGAATTTAGCTCAACCCATCTGTAAGAAATAATAAGAGTGTATTTATACTTTCCTTTATGTAAAAGATAAGAGTGTGTATTTATGTTTCTGTTAAAACAGATGAGTATAATATTAGATCCCAGGCTTGTTTTGACAGTTGAGCACTTTGGCTGCAGGCCTCAAATTCTCTGAACTGAAAGTCCCCATCAACTATAATTGTAAATGCAGCAAAAATATTACATTAATAGGAGCAATGTAGATTACATTTAAATATTGTCCTTGCTCTTCTTTTACTCTACTTCCTTTTAAATGTAGTGTCCACTACACCATGCAAAATTCTGTTTTTAAAAATTGCACGTTTATTCTTCAAAGAAGAATTGTGGATAGCTATATTTTTGTTTGTTTATATTCCACCTTATTTTCACAAATAAGTCAAGGTGACTAACATATACAACACATTTTCCTTCTGTTTTCCTTATAACAACAACCCTGTGAGGTGGGTTGGACTGAGAAAGAATGACTGGCCCAAGGCCAGTATTAATATTAATAACATTTCTGTGAGTTATTTCCTGTTGAGCAAGAAATACTACGTGTGTATTTATTGGCTGGTTTTGTCGGTAAATTATAAGCCAGAGAAGAGAGCATTTTTATGGTTTGAGATTATTTTCAGCATTTTATACATGTAAAATTCTTTATCAACTGGCAGTCATTCTTCCTGCTTTTTAAATTATATTGAACAAAAAATTTAAAACATCAGAAGCAATGGCCTCTCTAGGAACACCATATCTGTTGCCAGAATAATAATGTCATAGCTGCACCTTTTTCTTGAGGTAGAAGCTCAGCCAGGTCCAGAGAAGCTGTATTTGTGTTCTTGGAAGACCTTTCTCCTCTTTTTTTTTTGGGGGGGGGGAAGGTTTCTTTATGGTTGTTTTAAAGTTCTCAGCTTTCAAGTGGGACAGATATGTTTTAGGCTTTTATTTTAGTTAATAAAAAGTTGGCTTAACTCCAATTGAAATAATCATTATTCATATACAATCTGCCTTCCCTTTGGCAGCACAGCTGGCTAGGATAGATCTTCAGTTCCTGTTTTAGCTCCTTCTATTACACACTGTTTGGTCTGTTTCATAGCTTTGTGAACTTAGAAGCAGTTATAAACATGGCCAGAGTCTCATGATTACTAAAAATTGCTTCTTTGTGGTTGAAAATGTATGTCTGCAATTAACATCACAGCCATCTTGGCTGTGGTCCAGTAGATAAATTTCAGAAGCTTTAATTCAGCTGATACCCCACAGCTACATTGAATTTAAGCTACTCAGAAGCCATTTTAGCAGCAAGGTAATCATACAAATTCATAAAAGTATTCAGCCATGATCCAGAGAATGGGCTGTGCTTGTTTTGTTAGATTATTTCTTTTTGTTTGATTTTTAAAAAGAAACAAACTTTATTAGGTTTGCTGAAATGGAAACTAATAAAACGAAAGATATGAAGGCAGTCTTAGTATTGGCCTAAATGTGTTATCAGCAGAATTCAAATTTGTTGTCATGAGCCTTATTCTTGTACACATAAACTAATATTCATCAGCTTCACGTATTCATTTGTAATCTCAACTCGGGTATCGGATAATGAGGGAGGTGATATTTAATACTAAAAACTATTAACAATAAGATGATACAAATGAAGTGTCCTGTTTATAGCTGTCTGCTAAAATTTTGTTCTTTTTTCAGGCATGTTATGGTATCCTAAAAGTTCCCGAAGGCAGCTGGTTATGCCGAACCTGCGCTCTTGGTGTCCAGCCAAAATGTTTGTTGTGTCCCAAGAAAGGTGGAGCCATGAAACCAACTCGAAGTGGGACCAAATGGGTCCATGTCAGCTGTGCCCTCTGGATCCCAGAGGTTGGTGTTTCAGGGTTTTCTTTAGAAGAAAAACATGACACTTCCAATGAACATCAGAATATCCCATCATTAAAAAAGAGAATCTTGCACATAACTTGAAAGATTCCCTTAGGCCAGGATAAAAGCAAATCCACATCATAGCATGCTTTTTCTTTGTCATTAGAATACAAGAATATGGGGGGAAAGATGCACTGTTGCTTGCTTAGCTTGTTAATCAAACATTAACTTGGGCTTCAGTAGGGAATTTGTATTAGATTTGGCCAGAGGATAACAAGTTCAAATTCCTATCCAGTTCACATTCCATTCTTCATCTCTGGCCAGTTACTATCACTGTTTGTTATGTGTGAAGAATTTTGTTTATTGCTGTAACTTTGGAGGAAGAGCAGAACAAAAATGAAATCAATTTATTTTCAATCCTTAAGAATTTTTTTTAATGGGATATAGTTTGATAAAGTAATAGATGGCTAGAAATATTGGTCTGATGGGATAATCTGAAGGTCAGTAAGTAGAGGATAGTTATACTTTAGCTGCTATTTGTTTTTTTTAATATGTATTATTTTTTCCAATTATTCTTAGGTGAGCATTGGTAGCCCAGAAAAGATGGAGCCCATTACAAAGGTCTCTCATATTCCCAGCAGCAGATGGGCCTTGGTATGCAGTCTTTGTAATGAGAAGATTGGGGCATCCATACAGGTAAACAGCTCTTAGGTATTCTGAGAAACTAATCATTACAAAAACCAGGCCAAAGCTCTTTATCTAATTTTTATAGTGATCTTCACATGTTACATCCTTGTTACTTTAATAAAATAAATTATAGAATGAGCACTGACATTAGCAGCACATATACAACAATTGGGACATTACATACATTAATGTTACAACATTAACTTAGGATTTTATTTAGATACACACATTTGGCCTACTTTGCATTGTGTTCGAGAATCTCATTGCCATACTATTAAATCTGTGTTCAGTGTAAACTCTTTGATGGTTATAAATCATGAGTGTGATTTAACTTTTTTTAGATGGCTTTTCAAATTGCCATTGTCTTTGACATCTGTTTTGCTGAGAATTTTTTTTAATAATTTTCAATCTCCTCCTTGCTTTCTCTTCTTTGTTAATACTCTTTTGTGTACTGTCATATCTTCTTTCTCTTGGCTTCTTGGAGCTTGTTCAGTGTTTTCTTGTCTATATGCCAATTACACTTGTCATTTGATTGTTAGTTTTTTTTTATTGCCATTTGCCTCTCATAATTATTTGCTTTTGAAATCATTTGGTTCCTGTCTTTGTTCAGAGTTCCTTGCATTACCCACTTTTGCAGCTTACTTAGCTATATTTAACTTGGTCTATATCTAATTTAGTAGGTACAGATAAATTGATTTCTTTTTTCAAAAAAAACTAGTGTGACTGAATGTTAAATGAGAAATACTGACCACTTTGCCACATTTCTAATTGAGCAAGTTTAGTGAAAACTAGTATTCACTGATTCATTTCAGATAGCCATTGTTTTTGCTTGTTTTGGCCAGAGTTGTTTTAATTTCAGTTTCTGAAAATTGTCTTCAGAAGCCTGTCTGTTCTTTGTGGTTCATTTAGAGCAACATTGCTATCTAGCAGATTAATTATTAATGATAACATAAATATCTCAGAGTTAACATATTTGTCAAATTGTATTTGATTTTCAGACTAGAAAGAGCAAATGGTTAGGAGATCACTAATATATTATTCCATCAAACTGTGTTGCCCAAGGTTATGCTTCTTAGTTGAATGTGATTTCTAGTAGGATTCAAAATTCTGAATAAATATGCATGGTCTTCAAGGAAGCAGATTGATTGCTATTGTAGTAGCTTTAGACTAAAGTAGAAATTAAGAGGAGTTTGTTCTAAGAATGAGATCAAGTGCATTTTATGTTTAGGATTTTGACAAGATCTGGGAAATCTCAAAATGTCGTTCTGGAAAGTTTAATGATTTTTACAGCTGTCCACTTAGGAAAGGCATGAGAAACTATGGGAGGTCCCCCAGTTACCCTGCCTAATACAGCAGGATAATGAAGTGGCTGTTTCAAATATTCTCACCTGTCTGATAAAATCAAAGTAACAGAGCAACATACCTTGATTTAGAGATATTGAACCCTCTTTAGTGATTGAATAGCCCCTCCTGCGAGCTCTTGGGAGAGGGCCTGTTGTTGTTTCCCTGGGCTTGGATTCTGTGCTCAGCGTGGCACATTCCCGCATCCTGGCCAGGAGATCTTTCCTTTCTTCTGGAGGCTCAGGTCAGGCATGTTCTTACTATATGCCCAGATTCTCCACAGTAAAAACAGAGTGCTGAATCTCTGTGCTCCTTTCTTCAGAAGTTACCATTCTCCCTGCTGTTTCTAATTGCATAGGTTCCTCTTCTCCCCAACTTGGTCCCCATCAGCATCAATGGGGGGAAGGTTGAATAGTGAGCTCTATCTGCTGCCCAAACTGGCTTTGAATCTCTTCCAGGAGAGAGTCAATGATTACAGAAAAGGTTGCAGGTTTGGTCTAGATTCTGTGGCACTCCTTGCCATATGAGCTGAATGCCGATTTGAGCATTCAGTCCTTGTCTAAACTGAGAAATTAGAGCTGTTTTGTTCTCATCTAGTTCTGCAGTGATTAATTTGAATTTAGCCCGACCCTTCTATTTATTACCCTGTTTAAGCTTCTGGATCTGGTGGGTCTCTATTATTCCTCATATCAGATCTCTGAAGTAGCCCATGAAGTCTGGTAATTGACTATAATTGGATCATTGCTTTCAGTTATCAGAAATGTCCACTGAGCTGCTGACAGCACAAAAGACACCTGTGAACAGCACTCAGTTGGGAATTCTTTGCCTTTAATTCCTATATAGAACTCTCACTGAGCTATGAAAGTTCTCATCCTTTCTGATTCTCTTCCAAGTCTTTCTGTTAAAACACCCATGGTTTCTTGCAACACTGGCTGGACTGCTGGTGTCAGAGCAGTTGGTAGTTGTGGCTGTGCCAGATTCTGCATCTGTTGCACCAGTTGAAGCACTCTTGTCAAATTGCACACTTCATTCTCTAGTTCATCCTAACCCCGAATCACAGCATCTCTCCTTTGTCAGACAGTTCTTCTGCTTGGGGCTTTAGTTGCCATCACGATAATTGCCATTGCTCTTCCGGAAAAAGATTGGGAGTCTGAGAAGATTAATGTCAGGTACAAACAATCAGGTCCACACAGCGAAAGGTTCAAAATTACTGATTTATTGTTCAAGCCTATACAGGAATCTTCTCAGATCTACTGGTTGCATCTGGGTAAAACTAGATAAAGTTCTGTGGCATTCAAGGGGAGGGGTGGGGTGGGGGTTGGACTTCATTCTTTTGTGACTACATAGACATTCTAAATTGATTCTCACTTGACAGCTCCCCCTGGCTCTGCCAGTCTCTCTCATACATTTATTGATTTATATATCTGTCTTCTTAGGGAAGTAATTAAGACATGAACGACCATGGAAAGAGGGTCTCACAGTTATAAATTCTGCTTTCCTCGAATTAGCGCTTCTGAGAATGGTAGTCTTATTTACTGTGATGGATTTATCACTTTAAAAAGACTGTACATTTTAACTCACTGTTCAGTTAGCAGTTCTTCCATGTTTATGCATAAAATATGTATTAGTACACAGGAATTGCTTTGCAGCACTTGGACACTAGAACATTAATATTTTATGTCTAAACACAATAGTATGGCTAATCAGAACATTGAGCGACTTATGAGTTAAACACTGGGTGACCACAACTTTTATTCAGAGAAAAAATGTACAAATAAAAATGATCACTATTCACTGTCTTTTCATACAGAGAAAAATTGTGAGTGTTTTTAAGTGAATTGCCTAGAGTTATCAAAAAGATATAATTTGGCTATGGATAAAGATATGGGTTAGAATTGCTGTATGTGTTTACATTATGCCACCTACTACATTACTTTTCTCTCTAGCTCTAAATCATTGATATGCCAGAGATTTGACACTGAATTCAGCACAGATTTTCAAGTGCTTTGCCAAAGGCTTTGTTTAGTAACGTCCTTCCAAAGGAAATTTAAAATAAATGTGCCAAATATGACTCATAGACATATAATTAGATGCCCAGTATATTAATTAGTAAATGTTAAGTTTTAGTAGACCTGTACTTGTTCTCTGAATTTTTAGTTACATGGCAGGGAGAAAATTTTATCTGCATTGTAGTTTTGGTTAGTATTGTTGAAGGAATAGCATCTCAAGCATCCTATTTTTCCACTAAATTTCTGATAGCTCTTGATGACTAGTTTTTTCCTACTGTTTTTGTTTTTATTTATTCTGTCATATCTATCTATCATCTGTCTGTCTGTCTGTCTGTCTGTCTGTCTGTCTGTCTGTCTGTCTGTCTGTCTGTCTGTCTGTCTGTCTG
>JANHFL010001887.1:34309-49933 GCA_032468155.1 Oxyrhabdium leporinum
TCACAACAAGGTGCCACCGCCCCACCTTGCCGTGAGTGACGTTGAGTTGGCCATGCCCACTCAGTCACATGACCCCCCCACCAAGCCACGCCCATAAAACCGGTGATGACAAAAATTAGATTTCACCACTGATTTAAATTTAGTTAAATCAAAATTATCTTATCCCTACCCAGTTTTCACTATTGCCCTCAGCTGTGAAACGATTACATGTATTGTCTCTGCTGCGCTTTAAGGAATTTATTGATTTATATTTTTGTATACTTGGAAAATAATTTTCTAAAATTATAGCCATTGTGTCAGGCCCCACATTTGGAGATCTGACACATTGCAGATACTTACAAAAATATTGTTATTACGGCTGTTTTGTAGTTTTCTGCTTGTAGCCTTGTTTCCTTGTTTTGCTTCCTTTTGAAAGTCATAATATCCCCAAGTTGCCACTTCTCACACCCATACAACAACCAGATTCTAATTAGTATAAATACATTATATGAAGCAGGATTTGGGAACCTTATTTCTGTCAAAGATTATGTATTCTTGGACAGACTACATTCTTGCAGTGAATATATCCAGACCCAAAAATTTACAGAGAAAGTGATAGCCTGCAAGTGTTTGTGTACATACAATATGCATTTGAATATTAATAGAAGGCTCCATACAACTCTACACTTCATTTTTTTCCAGGAGTTTTGATTACAAAAAGTTTGCTAATCATGAGTAGAAATAAGTAGATGCTTTTTAAAAGTCAACAGATGTTGGTCAGAAACCTAGAGGATAGGGTTATACTTCATCCTCTTATATTCTATATAACTTTAGCACAGGATAAGGTTCTAAATTTTGTTCAGTTATTTCATACTTGCATTTTCCATTATAGGATAAGTAACAACTTAAAGCTATGAAAAATATATTTGTGCTCCATAGACCAAGCTAAGGCAGTGTTGATTTTTAATTGATTCACTTCAAAAACCTAAATTAGTTCTGTGATTTTTAGGAATTTAGTAGGTTAATCACAATTTATTATTACAAGATGTCTTAAAAGGACACGTACATCAGCCAAATATATAATTTATATTGTTTGGTCAAATGGGACATTTTTTCACTATGTAGGAGGAGCATTTAAAAAAAAACCAAGAACTGAAATTATTTATGTAAAAATAAGCTGGTTGGGGAACAAGAGCATCGACCTTGCTTTGAAGGTGACCGATAAGAGCCGCCCCCCGCCTTTCAATTAAAAAAATGAAAGCTCCACACATGTTGCTTCCTTTGAGAATGATATAAATAGCTTCTACAATTTTCTCTGCTTTAATTGTGGCAAATTAACACTTGTACTTTATTAGGGCACATTAACATTTCAAAAGCTAAATAAATTAGTAAAATAAAAATCACTATTTGACTGAAGGGGGTTCCTGTAGAGATAAATATGTTTTAAAAGTTATGTAATATTTGCTGTTTCTGCTTGGGGAATACACTCTTCCTAGTAGACCATTTGTTTGATAGTTCCTTTCTTTCATATAGCCATACTTAAGATCATATTCTGCATACTTTTAATAGGAGTGAAGTTTAAGGAAATTTGACTGAATTACCCCATTGGACTGACCTTAAAGATATTACTGTCAACTTTAGTAGCACTTGGTATTGTAATTGGACTCTGATGCCAAATCTAGTACCTGGTGGGATTAATTTCTCCCCCAGTGGCAAGTAACCTCTTACCTTACAGACATCTCCACCATTACTAACCATACCAAATAATTAATTGGAAATGGAGGTTTCTCTTGATATTAGAAGGCAAATATTAAAGATCTTGGGGGTTTTTCCCCAGATGAATAAAATTTCTACCATTTTGACACATAAATTTATTGGTGTCCTTTGATATGAAATTCTGTCATTTTAGTAATGACTAAATTTGAGCAGATTTTAAATGCACTGCAACTAACAGTAAAAAGATGTTTCCAAATACCTAACAAATTTTAACCTAAACTTTGTTTTACAACTGACTATTTAAAATTATGTTTACCTACATATACATCATATTATTTATCTCAGGCAGGACATAGAAAAGATGTAAGAAGTAATAAGACAAAGAAATTAAAAGTATGACATAAAAAAGGAAACAGCTAAAATTAGTTCATAAAAGGTAAAGATTTCCCTTGTCCAGTCGTGTCCTACTCCAAGGGGCACTATTTATTTCCATTTTCTAGTTGAGGAACCAGCATTGTCTGAAGACACTTTTGTGATCATATGACTGGCATGACTATACACCGACACACACAGAACACTTATTTACCACTGAAGTGGTATCTGTTTATCTACTTGCATTTGCACTTTTGAACTGATATATAGAGAACATACAAATACACACTGTAGCTTTCCATATCTGTGCTAATCATCCTTTCTTTTCTCCTGTCCTTACACTGTTTATATATTGGCGTTAGAAATGCATTCTAAGTATTCGTTAGTACATTGTATATACATTCTAGTCAGTAGGATAAGGGCAATAGCATTCTTGGTAATCTGGAGAAAGTAATAGCACTTAGGTCTACAGAATATGTTTGAGATAAAACTGGATTTTGGTAACACTTGAGCTGTCCAGAAGTGCTTTTTCAAGAGGCAACTAGATTTTGTTTTTTCTTTGAAGATGTTTTGCTTCTCATCCAAGAAGCTTCTTCAGCTCTAACTGGATGGTGGGTAATGGAAAGATTTATACTACTTGCAGAGAGCTTGTCAACTGCATTCTTTTAGTGAGTCAGTAAGGCCACCTGGAGGGTCACCTGAGTACTACAAATGGGTGTGGAGCCTTGGAACTGTTGAAAGGACTGTGTTATAGACAGGAGATAGATGATGTTGTATTCCTCTTTCAAACCAGCAGTTCTCTCTGTCCATGTGGTTCAAAGAGGAGTCAGAGAGGCCATTTATGTCAAAATTGAACAGTCCACTCTCAACAGAGGAGGAGGCATACGACATCATCTCTCTCCAGTTTACAACACAGTCTTTTCAACAGTTCTGAGAAGGCTCCACACCCATTTGCACTACTCAGGTGACCCTGATGACACAGATAAACCTATAGATGGCCTTACCGACTGCAAATGACCAGCTGTCTGCAAGGAATATAAATCCTTCCATTCCCTACCATTCAGTCAGAGCTGAAGAAGCTTCTTGGATGAGAAGCAAAATGTCTTCAAAGAAAAACCAGAAAGTCCAGTTGTCTTTTGAAAAAGCACCTTTGGGACAACCATGACCTGGATGACTGAGAATCTCCATAGACATTTAATACTTGAGGCATACAGGCCAAAATGTGCCAAAAATTGACCAATACTATCATTACTATAGTAGGGAATGTGTTACACATTCCTTACTACAGCATAGGCAGGACTAAAACTAGATAGCAAGTTTAGATTTGTTTTTGCTTTTCTAAAAAAAACCAAGCCCAAAATCACAAAAAAGCAAAAATGATGAAGACAGTGTTTAGTACATCAAAGTGGTTATCATTAAAACACCTTAATTTATTTCTACTGACTTAACTGATTAGATACCTAAGATACAATTTAATGTGAAATTAATAACCCATGTTAGTACTGACTATACTACAGATATGAGTAAAGAAATAGTTGTAGCTATAGTAAATTAATTGAATGTAACCCCTATTGGAATCAGTGGGAAAAATGAGTCTTAGATTAAATTCATTTTCAAATTCCATTCATTCCAATAAGAATTTAGTGCAACTAATGGAAGTTTTTATTAAAGGTAATACTGGATGCGTAATTTTAGAACATCTTTAACAAATTTATTGGTGTCTCTCCAGATATACCTTCTTTCTCCTCGATGGAAAATTTGGTGCTCTTCAACAGTTCGCCATTGGATCCAGATGCACCTAAGATAGAAGATTTGAAATGGCATTCGGCTTTCTTCCGAAAACAAATGGGCATGTCATTGAATCATTCACTGAAAAAAACAGAGAAGAGAGAACAAATGAGGAGAAATTCTGGGCACAATAACAAACCATTGCTGAAGCAGCCCAGCCAAAGGGAGGGGCTTGCTTCTTCTGGTAGCTTTTTCAGTTTTGAAAAAACCTTTGCAGAAGCACAACTTGGAGCAGCACAACAGAAGAATGGGATTGTAACAGAAGATCACAGGAAAAGATACAATCATTCTCATTGTGACACAATAAAGGTAGGACTGAAGGAGAAACCGCCCAAACATAACTACAAGCCCTTGAAGTCAAATGAATCATTTCAGAGGCAGTTAGAAAATAAAAGGGCTGTGAACCACCCAAGTGGCAGATCAGCGCCCGGAATCCGGAGGGATATGGTGCCTAAATGCAATGGATCCTTTTTCAGAATAAATTATAACCCGACTCCAGTTAAAGTGCCTACAACACCCAGAAGCCCTGTGAAAAATTGGGGAGGATTCCGAATTCCAAAGAAAGGAGAAAGGCAACAGCAGGGAGAGGGGCAGGAGGAGGCATGCCGCCAAAACTCTAATTTCTCTTACTCGGCCCTTGGACAAGTTTCCCCTAAAGACAGGGCAAAAAGCAACTTAAAAGTGGACAGCGAGAATGATGGGTATGTCCCTGATGCAGAGATGAGTGATTCAGAAACTGAGATGGCTGAGAAGAAATGCAGGCTTGGATCAAATAGCACTCTCCCTAGAAGGACAGATATTATTAGGAGAAGTATTCTTGCCTCTTGACTGAAGAGTGATACAAAAGATAGCACTGGAATCAGTGAAACTCCAGCCTGGATATAAAAAAGTAACTAGTCTGTTCTATTTATTGGTGGGACAAAGAGAGTCTTAAATTATGACTACAAGATCTACCAAGAATAAAGACATTTTCCCTGGGCTGTAGAAAGTTGTTTACGTGCACTTGAGTATGAGTATTTCCTCCACCATTCTCATGACTGAGATGTGAACGTTCTTGTAATTGTCTCAAAGAAATCTGAGAAAATACTGTTTTCCAATTGATTAATAAGCTTAATGCTCATTTTAAAAAGAAGGATAAGTTAATTGGATTGTGTGGGTAGACCCTAGTTAGGCAAATAGCACTGAAGAAGTTTTTCTTTTCCCGTCCCTGAAAAGCACAAGCTGTTGATATGTAACAGAGTAATGAATTAAATTTTGGTGCACTGCTTATCCTAATCTACATGGTCACTCTCAGGCTGTGCTTCGAGTAAGTCCTAGTCTCGTTTTTTGCTGTGTTAGAATTCAGGGGAATTTTGGCAGCTGAAACCTTTGTTAACTCCAAATGTTTTTAGACACAAAACTTATCAAGCAGGTAAGAAGAATTTGCATGACAGGTAGATACCCTAAGGGATAAATCCAAGCTGCCCAGAATATAAACAGTAACTGCAGCATATATACAGTGCTATTCTCAAGGGACCTGGACAAAGAATTAAGGAAAATTATTTACTTCTCTCAAATTAAGGGAAGAGGGGTATCTATGTCTTAAAGTACTTGATCTTGTTTTGAAAGAAAGGTAGGTTTGTAAGCTTGCTGTATTCTGCTAGCACCTGCCATGTGAAATACAAAGAAAATTCAAGTGAGAGACTTAAACGTGTCTCTGTGGCAAAACAGGGTTGGCTGTCTTGTTTCTCCTACACACCCACACCCCGATATATACTGCAAATTGTAAATCTAAAACGGGGGAGAATTTTTACAATAGAAAAATTCTTAGCATCTCATCAGACTTGGGAGAAGCAATGGCAGACTAATGAAGTTTGCCATGAAGATATGACTGTATTTCCAAAGGCAGTAGTCATCAGCCTTTCTTTATATGCACTAATAATATGTGTTGGGATATGCAAGTTTCTAACACATAAGGGTTACTTTAAATACAAAAAGGATGTAATAAATATATATGTATATTTTTTGAATAAAATGGTAAGGCAATAAGATGCGAGTAGTGCTTTACATTCAAGCCAATTTAACAACAAGACTTCATGATATGGATTAGATTTGGCAAAAGAGTGCTTTGATTACATCATTAAAAAACTGCAATAAGTAGAGAGAAAAAGCCATCAGCAATAATGAACAGATTATTAGCCTATTTTGTGCAATCAACAGAGTGCATTTATAAGACACAAAGGTAGTTTTTAGACGATTACAACTTTTGGGACTCAACTTGGATATAAACAATACCAGAGATAATAAAGTTACAAGAAATGTAAGGAGCAGTAGGTATTTTGTTTTGGCAACTCTCAGTCCATCATTAGTTTTTACTTACTATTTAAAACAAATGTTGGAACCTTGCAATTTGACTCAAGTCTTCCAGAGGTTTCAACTGATTAGTGCTACTGTTTCATCTTGCTATGCAAGTCACTGATCATCAATAAAACAATGTATTTGAGGAGGTTTGCAAAGTACTTTTCTTACAGTCCTAATTTTTGGATAGAGAAATATTGTATGTGATCCCATGAATTCTGAATTCCTAATCCACTGGTTCTATAACTTGGGAACATGCATCAGAACATATCCCCATTTACTTCCAAAGCAGCAGTAATAATTCCAAGAAGACAAAACTGATTTGAAAATAAGCTACAAATTCACTTTTCCCCTCACTTCTCTTTTGCCTCCACTTTCAGTATTTAGCTTAGTGTGCTAATCATAGTTTAATATATGAGTAATTGGCTTCCATTAAAATAAAAAACATAGCCTTTGAAAGGCTATTTTTTAATTTGGCCTATCAAATTGAAATATTCCAGGATGCTGTGGTTAGAATGGGAAACTGAAATAGGAATCGTGCATGGATAAGGAGGTTGTGAAATGGACACATTTCAACAAAATCATCATTTTCTGATCTTAGGCTCATTGTGTATATAATAGCTGTAGTTCCAGTGGTGGCTATTGCTACACTGGAGTTCCAATGCTATAACAACTTTATATAGCAGATTTTTTTTCCTTCAGCTTGCTTCATTGTCAAGAAAATTATTCAAATTTAAAAGAAAGAACATTATTCCCCATCCCCTTCCTACAGAGAGCGCTGTATTCAGAGTAGTCCATGCACAGCCTTTGAGTCAGGATGGATAGAATTAACAAACAGATTAAAACTTTACATTCTAAATATTTTTAGATGCCATTTTAGAAAGCTACTGGAAAGAAGTAAGAAATATATATACAGCTGTGTTGCTTTTGATTGAACTACCCATATACAGGTATATAGCAAGGTTTGCTGCTTTAAAAGCAGGTATGTTCTTGTTAAATATAAGAGGGATGTGATTAATTCATTATTCACTACAATAAGTGTTTCAGGTGATGTTTAAGTGAAATAATATTGGTTAACCTGCCCAACAGGGAGTTTTTCATCAAGCCATAGAAGTAAATTTGATGTTAAATAAACATTATTCAATGTTATTATCAATTTTGAAAGAGGTATCCGATTACATTTGCACTATTAGGAATGTTAGCATTTGTGCAGAAAGAATGCCTTATCTGTTTTCCCCACCATATTTAGGTTAATAAGCTTTCTGATGTTTTGATTAATGCTGAACCAAAAATTAGTAACAAAAGAAGAAAAAATACTGCTTTCCCCCTACCCCCATCTTTCAACTACAGAAGTAGGTAAAATCAGTATGACCTGATACTATATTTAACACTCAGTACATGAACATTTATAAATAAAACCATACTCTTTACTACCACTACATTCATTTCACTGATAAGAAAACAATGGAGATTTCTTGTTAGCTCCACATTTTACTTATGCAGATTGCCCAAGAAATCTCTCTGATTATACTTGGTGTAGTACATTGAAATATAGGGTAATAAACATTTTAGTAATGTTGACTGGAATGCTGTCTGACCCACACACATATGTGCCAGTCTGAACCAATGAGAGATAATATATGTCTCATGTACAAAATCTTGATTATTTTGCGTAAATTGGGTAAAAAGATCTTACTACATTTGTAAAACCTTGTACAGAGGATTTTTTCACTATGTGCCTAGCTTTGGTGTCCATTTTGCTCCAATTTGAAAACAGGTGCATGATGATAAAACAAATAGAAATAAAGTATATGTAGAGATGACTATTTTATATTACATGGCCCAATCCTGTATTTATTTTCCTCCCTTTTTCAAGTATTTATAAAGACCTAGTTGAAGATGGCTGTATTTTTTGTTAAAATATTTAGTAGAATTGTGCCTTTGTCTGTATGTGAATAAATGCTGTACATTTTGCAATACACTTAAGTGTTGTGGTGTGATATCTGTGTATATACTCATTTGACAATGTTAAATAGGTAAATCTCAGCAAATACTCAGGTTAACTCAAATTAATCAGTGATGGATTCAACATCTTCAATTGTATGTTTCCTAATATAAGCCTTAATGGAATGATGGCATATACAACATTTGTGTATTTTTGGCTTTAAACCACTACTGAGGATTTCCCTTTTTCTATTCTTACGTTCTCCTTTATCTCTTAACATATCCAACTGCTTTGAATAGCGTGCCATTTCTTCCATCTGTCCCATTTCCCACTTCCCTTCTGCAATACTGAATGATTCATTGGTTATGACATTCACAAAATGACTGATGTCTTTCATAATATGCTTGATTTCTGCAAATTTCTGACATCTCAAAATTAACCTAGTGGTTTTTAACCAAATTCCTAAGTAGCATGTAGATTTTATTAAACTAGAGTTTAATAAGTTTTCTGGGGATAATAGTCTGTAATTCTGTACATGGAATTATTCCCTTAGGATCAAAGGATATATCCTCCCAATGCTACTCAAAAGCTTGGAGTAAAATGGATGTCTCAAACTACCAGTGTTGTGATTACTTTGTTGCTTTCTGTACTGTGATTACAAGGTTTTAATTTTTTTAAACCTCCAGGATTAACAAATGTGATTTGGAAGTGACAGAAACCACATTTATAAAAAGTCACTTTGTTAGTTAGATGGGTGGTGTCTAAATTAAATAGATGAATAGATAAATAAATTCAATCTTGCTGGATTAGGCCAAGGCCCATTTCATTTCAGCGTTTTGTTTTTTTCAGTGACTGAAAATGTGCCCCTTGCGATCTCCAAGCAGGATAGGGACATTCTCATTGTTGATTCCCCTAGTAATTGGCATTTCAAAATAAGCTTGAGTATCCACATAAAGTCATCTTAGCCCTGACTACCTTGGAACAACTTTGGCAAGTGTGAAGACAGCTACAGTGTGAAGTGCTTTGCTTTGTGGGAAGGAATAAAACTGCCCCCATCTGCTATCTCTGCTATGCATGATTTTGTCACAGTTATGTTCTACTTGTGATCCTTTCCCCCTCCCCCAAACTAGCTTGTTCTAATCATTCTACGCTTTTCTTGTAGGAAGGGTATTTGAGCCTCCCCCAATTGTTTCAGTTGCCACCTTCTGCACTTTTTTCAACATTGTTATATCTTTCTTCAATGTGCCCAGAACTAAATAGCATTCCAGATAAAGATATACCATAGACTTTGATTTATAACACTTATTTTTATTTTGAATTCCTTCCCAAACAATCTTTAGCATGGTATCTGCTTTTCTCGCAGCTGAACATTTAGATGATATTTTCTTGGGTATCCTGACTTCAAGATATTTCTCTTTCTTCATTTCCAACTTCCTTGTTCATTCTGCCACAAAAATTAGAGGGGAGGGGGTGGAGGCAAGATCAGCCAGGCAAGATAAATATGCAGCTAAAGTTTTAAATATTTGGACAGGGAGATAATCCTTATTTGTGCTTGTTTCAGATAACAAATTCAGAAAAAGATTTATTAAAAATGGTAACCTCGTAACGGACCAAGCCAATGTTTCCTGTGAATATGTCCTGCCCTGCAGGAAATAATTGAAAACATTGTCTTGCATGAGGAAGAAAAATAAACAGCCAGATACATTCCTTTGAATTAAAATACCTATACTTCTAGAACAAATCATTTGCAGTTATAAGATCTGGGCTGTAGACACGCAGAAAACCATTACGCTAGTAATTCAAATTTTTGCAGCCTAAGAAGCTTTATCTAAACTGCAATTCTTTCTCATGACCAAACATCATTTTCCCAAAACCAAGTTGTTTTGAAATAAAATGTATTTTCTATTTCATCACAATCCTATTTTACATTTTCTTAAATTGATCCTTATTTCTCATTTAACCAGTTTAAAGAAATTCTGGAGCCTTTCTCAATTACTTTTTTTTAAAAACTATTTTGATTTATTTAGTGTTATCCACAAATTTATCCAGTTCATTAATAAGTTATAAACAAGTTAAAAATTATCAGTCCTAAAGCAGGTTTAGGAACTCTTCTCTGCATTATGAAAACTGACGATTATTCTTTAAAAAAAAAATCAGATGGCAAACCATAAGATGAAAAAATACATTAACTTATTACTGCTATATTCTAAAGTATATAGAATTAATAGGGTCAACTTCCATTCATGCCTATTTGACCCAAAAGAAACAATTTGGATTTTACTGCTGTGCATACACTGGATTGCAGTGATAAGCTGGAGAGGTTTTCAGTTTAGGTTGCAAATGCAGAAGATACATTGCATGTTAGTTCCTGAAACATATTTTGAAACTCTTGCCTATATTGAGTTTTTAGACTGCAAGCCAAATACAAAGAAGGCTTTAGTATTGCTGGAAAGATGAGATCACTGGTTAGTTGGCCTATGACTAATTGCCGTTACTAATGTTTTCAAGGTTCCGAAAATAACATAAACAACCTGTCCCAGATATCTAGTCACTAAAAAACGCACCCTTATTGAGTTCTATGGTTTTATGGATCAGGACATAATAATAATAATAATCATCTGGTCCTTAGCAGTTCTTAAATGTAGATAAATACAACCTCAAATGAACAACAACATACGGCTTATTACACCATGCCATCATTTATTTTACAAAAAGCCAAAATGGAAGCCATGGGTTAAAAATTAAATACACCTTATGATTCAATAGCTTGTAGAACCACCTGTAGTAACTTGGACTAATTGTTTTCAGTATGACTTTATCAGTTTCTCACATCACTGTGGAGGAATTTTGGCCCGTTTCTCTTTACAACATTGCTTTAGTTCATTGAGATTTGTGGGTATTTGTTTGTGCATAGCTCTCTTGAGGTCCCACTACGGCATTGAACTTGGTTGAGGTCTGGACTTTGACTGGGATATTGCAACATGTTGCTTGTTTTCTTTTTCAGCCAGTCTGTTGTAGATTTGCTGGGGTGCTTGGAATTATTGTCCTGTTGCATGGTCTAATGTTGGCCAAGCTTTAACTGTCGGATAGCCGGCCTTGCATTTAACTTAGAAAACTTTGACATTCAGAACAGTTCATGGTCAACTCAATGACTGCAAGGTGCCGAAATCTTGTGACTGAAAAACAAGCCCAAATCATCACCCTTCCACTACCATGCTTAATTATTGGTATGAGATGTTCATGTTAATATGCTGTGTTTGGGTTTTGCCAAATGTGGCACTTGTATTATGGCCAAATATCTACACTTTGGTCTCATCTGTCCAAAGAACAGTGTTCCAGAAGTCTTGTGATTTGGTCAGATGCAACTTTGCAACCTAAACTATGCTGCCATGTTCTTTTTAGTGAGAAGAGGCTTTCTCCTGACAACCCTTCCAAATAAACCATACTTATTTAATCTTTTTCTAATTGTAGTGTTAAGGACTTCAACAGTAGAGTCTGATATGTAACTCTTGGGGTTTTTTTGCAATTTCTATGAGCATTGTCCGGTCTGATCTTATTTTATCTAGCTCTAAACAAAATATATATATCTATATATCTATATCATGTATTCCTTGTACCTAATCAAAGAACAAGTTTCAAATATACGTTAGTCTTTTCCATCTTGAGAAATCATGGACTTTCCAAGATAATACAGATAATTTAGTCTATATGTTATGACATGATAACATTCTAATTATTGTTATGGACAGCTAAACAATTGCTATAATTGGAATTTCTACCTTTTCAGTAATTTAAATGGCAAATAAGAATTAGCTTTGTTAGTTGTATAACTGATATCCCAAGTCTCTGTATTTTTCAAACAGGTAAGCAACACTGATGCTAGGCAGCAATTCAGCAATATTATATGAATGGATAGAACATTCTTTTCAGATCAATACTTCACATATCAACAACTGAAAGTTAAATAACTAGTAAATCAGTTGTATAGATTAGAAAAATCCAACTCAACAGTGTACAATTCTAATTTTCAAAACTAAACTTTGTAGAATTTTTTTACACATTTTCTTAGCTGTCTGTTTAATGTTTGTTTTGAATAGGAAAATTACATTTGTTTTATAAAGCAATGCAGTATTATCTGGAAAATATTTTACATGATACATTCTAAGGCTCCAAAGGTACTTTTCTTAGTCAACCTGTACTTATACACTGTGAAAGGACATATTACTTTACATTTCTTTTTGCTCTATCAAGTAGGCAACGTTATGGCGCTCTATCTTCTGCAACGTTATGGCGCTGAGCTGTAATTAAGCACACAAACAAGGATTATTTTCTTTCTTCAATGGTCCTTTTAAATAAGTTAGATGACAATATAACCTGAAATAGACATAACTTACAGAAATTATTTTCTTCCTATATAATTTCTTTTTCTCATCCATCATTATTATGAACATACTCTATGTTCTCTGACCTGCAAATTCATTAGTAGCTTACTTAGAGCTACCTATTTATGTGAGACGAGGGAATTACTTTCTGGGGAATGTAAGAACTTACAGATATAAATGGATTCCAATTTCTATCAGCTACAGTGATTAGAGCAGTTAAAGGTCCAACTTCTGAATGGCTTCTGTTTTATCCCATTATGAAGTATGCCTACAGATCTGATCCTGCAAGTGAAATAATACAGAAGTCTCCAGTTGTAAGAGACCAGTGTATTAATGTTAACAGTTTCTATATTGCATTCTTATATTTTACTTACCAAATTACCTTTCAAGCCAATGGATTTGAAAGAATGGTTGAGTTAAGTAACTCTATTTTCACATATAATTTTCAACTAAACTAATTTTATGTTAGTTCTTGGAACCTATTCAGAGTTTCTAAGACAGGCATTTTCTTTTAGTATACCCCCTAGTTCTGTATTTAAAATGTTTTGCCTTTATTTCCATATAACACAAAACTAATATAAAAAAAGAGAAAGCGATGCAAGTACAAAAATTATATCTATAAGGCCTTATCATGCATATATACAATTACATACAATATATGCATTGATTTTAACCATTATTCCATAAAGTATATTTCTCTCTTTTTTTAAATAAAGACTGAACTTTGTTCATTTAACTGGACCAGTTTAATTTAGATACCTGTTGAGATGCTGTAGTTGCCCTCTCTTCTGCCTGATTTAGTCGACTTTGAAGTCGGTTGACTTTTTCTTGATATTCCCTCATTAATTTTTCACTCTGTATCAATGAAATCATTTATTAGAATGTAAAATTTGAAAAAGAAATTGCAAATAAACTTTGAAAAAAAATTGCTAAAGAACAATATAAAATCACAGACAGACTATACATGATGCTCCATGCAGTATTAAGTTTGGAAAGTTGTTACTGAAGTCTTACAATAAAGATTTCGTACATCTTTTTATTTTTCCTGTTTGGTTTACTTGGGAGATTGACATAAAAATATTATCTTCTGATTGAAAAATGTTCAATTTGAATCTATTTCAGTTCAATGATGTTTAAGACATTTATATGTTTTCTTAATATAGTAGGAAATGATGCCTTTGATGTTGTCACTAAAATAATCACGTGCCTCCAGCATCTTCCTCTATTGCTTCTGAAGACAGATGCCTGCTAGCTTTTGCGGAGATGAGCTTCACGCCTTGGGAACCCCGATGGGATTATAATCACTTGGCAGAAACACCCCTCCATTACCAGGAGGCAGCACAGAAGGATTTAGGAGGCGTTTGTTTATAAGGTAGTTTTATTTTTACAGGATAAAGAATGAATTTTTATTTTTTTTAACCAGATGGTTAAGATAATAATTTCAATGTCTGTGTAACTGCAGAAAAATGAACATTTAAATGAAAAGTGAAATGTACATTTCTGTCTGTATAATTGCAGAACAATGAAATACAACAGGATGAAAGGATAAATTACGGATAAGTATTAGCAAAAAACATTCATTCAGGATACACAATTCACAAAATTTTGATGTATAAACAGCAGTAAAATTACCAGCCTTTCTAACATTTTTCCAACGTGTGAGATTAGAAAAAAGCGTATGTGTCTCTGGGTCAGAACAACTCCAATCAAAATGACAGCAATATTCAAATAGAACTGTCCTTATAGCTGTAGCATAGCATTTGGATCATATTAATGATATTACCTCAATAACCTTTTCATTTGCTCTTTCCAATTGATAAAATAAATCTTGGGCGTGAAGCTTTTGACGACTCAGCTCCGTTCTGTCACATAAGATCAAACAAACTCATTAATGAAAATCAGTGTACTTGTGGAGCCACTTATAGTAAGTATACTTTCCAAAATAATTTAGGATAATAAAGTTCTTTTCCTCTCTTCCTGAACAATGAACAACATGGAGAGAATTTAATCTGAACACTCATATGGTAAAGTATTCTGGGTTAAGGAACACTTGAAGTCTATCAGTTCCATCATATTCTTTTCTCCTTTTTCAAAATCATACCTGCAATAATTATTACTTCTATGTCCCACCTGCTTCACTAAAATATTAATATTGTGGGTTTTTTTCTTATAGTAGTATACTATGACAGCATTATATAATGGCGGGTAATCCTCTGCCCAATTGGCTGTCTTTTCATTTGACTTATGGAAGCCCATTCCATCCCATTCCAAGTCCCTCTCTACCACCCACTCCTCTCTTATTTGGAACAGAAAGAATAAAAAAATGAAATTATGAAAAGATTTAACAGTCCTCCATATTTCACATATGTTCTCCATATAACCAAGACTTGAAGAATCGAGACAGCCCAATAATGAAATTTCCTTACCTATATAAACCTTACCCAATCTTTTATAATTTGCAGTTTCCAACTAAAAAAATTTAAAATGTTGTGCACAATAATGCATACAAAAGTATGACTCTTGTGTGTGTGTGGATTTCTATCTCAACATTAATTAATGTGAAAGTAGGCTAGAACTAACCTGTATTTCAAAAACTGAACACAAACTGAACAGAAAATAAAAGATAAACAGTAAAGAAGAAATAATATATGTTATGAGGTTTAGTGCCAATTCTCATATGACATACAAAGCATATTCCAGATGTTTTTCTTATGAAATGCTTGTTATTCAGTTATGCTATTCAGTTATGTATAGTAATTATATATTTTGTAGATCTCCAATATCTGCAGCTGTTTCTTATCCTGTTAACATTGTTAAATAATAACTTAAAATAAATGGTACAATTGGGTGTTACATAATTTCCATTAAAACAAGTATGTTAAGAATGAAGGAATCAGAAGCCCACTGATATTATGCAATTTATTTAATTATGGTAAAAACATTGTTCGAGGTCATACCTAATGAATTGTTTTACTATTCCAAGTATTTTGTAGAATGGAGAAATTGGTAATACAAAGTTACAGGCTGAATTGTGGGGGCAATATTCTGAGGTATAGTGGATTAATATACTGATGTAAGAGTATTGCTTATAAAGCTGTAAACCGC
>JANHFL010001887.1:50036-70394 GCA_032468155.1 Oxyrhabdium leporinum
GCTGTAAACCGCCCCGAGTCTTCGGAATGGGGCGGTATATAAATGTAAAAATAAATAAAATAAATAAATAAATTTAAAATAAGATTATTTCAATTTATGACTGATTTACTGTATTCAAAATACTAATTAAAGTTAGTCAAATGGATATGAGGGAGCTTGTGTGTCAACAGTATTAAGCAGTAATTCTGAACATTTTTGTTTTTGAAAAAGCTTCCAGTTAAATGAACATTTCACTTAACTTACCAATTATTTCTGTAGTCAGCTGATGGTCCCTAAAATCATGTTTTTATAATTGGTAAGTTCAGGAATAAGCAAACTTGTTTGTATAGCTACAGACATGCTGCCATTAAAGGTATCTGAGAGTCTTTGAAAGGAAATGTAGCTTTAAAGTAACTGATTGCATTTATATTCAGCATTTATAACCTGCTTTTCACCCAATTAGCTTACAGAGTAGTTCTCAGCACGATCATTACTAAAGTGAAATATTTTAATAAATTTAAAGCACAGAGGTCACCTTTCAGCATTAGGACAACACATAATTAGAATACACTGAATCAGCATTAATGAAATCTACCTAAGCAACCTAAGACATTTCAAGGAGTTCCCTTGGAGATTTAATACTGTAAAATAGCCTGAAATCTCTATAAAATGTTATTTTAAAGCCTGAAGTTTTTCAAGCATATATATTTCAATGTGTATTTTATCTTTGATCCTTGTTTATTTTCAAGTTCACATACCTTTTGTACAGATACTAGACAAGTAAATTAAGGAGAGATTAGCAAATTAGGCTAATGGAACTTCCTGAATAAATAATATTTTCTTTTCTTTCATTCAAATGTATTTTTTCTACAAAGATAATTCTCCTTTATTGTTTCTCTCTACATGTATTTTTCTACTATACAAAAGGTACTTGTCAATGCTAATTTTTCAAGCTATTAGCTTGGTTCAAAAATGGAAATTTTATCCAAAGTGACTGTAAAATTTATTTTAAAAGACAAGGTACAAACTTAACATGAATAGATTAACCAATCTGAACTCTTCTGTAACACTTTATGTAGAATTTCTTTTTTAAGTCATCCTCAAAATCTATGGGCAATTACAGGTAGTCCACAACTTACAGCAATTCATTTAGTGACTGTTCAAAGTTACAATAGCACTGAAAAAAGTGGTTTATGACCATTTTTCACACTTATGACCATTGCAGCAACATCAAGAGCATTTGATCAAAATTCAGATGCTTGGCAACTGACTCGTATTTATGATGGTCACAGTGTTCCAGGATCATGTGATCAACTTTTGCAACCTTCTGACAAGGGGGGAAGCCAGATTCATTTAACAACTGTGTGATTAACTTAACAACTGTAGTGATTCACTTAACTGTGGCAAGAAAAGTTGTAAAACAGGGCAAAATTCACTTAACAAACGTTTCACATAGCAACAAAAATGTTGGGCTCAATTGTGGTTGTAAGTAGAGGACTACCCATACCTCCTTCCAGAAAGCAACATTTCAACTCTGCCTCCTCTGTCCTCTGAGGTAGGATCTAACAGTTATTTTGGTTGTTGTTTTTGCCAGGTAGTACCATTTTTCTTCCAGATTTGGAAGACAATAGATAAAGAGTATCTGGTGATGTTGTGGAACCAACATTTTCAGCTTTTTCTTTTTTGTAATCAATCCACACATAATGTCTAGATCAGGGGTCTCAAACTGGCAGCCTACGGGCTGGATGCATCATGTGCAAGCCACGCCCACCCCAGTCTATAAAGGGAAAAAATATCACAAAATATCACAGTGTTATGTGACAGCAACATGATGCCACAAGTTTAACAACCATGGTCTAGATTATTTAGAAATGTCAAAGAAAAAAAATCCCTTACTTTAGACTATTTATTCTGGATTCCATTATTTCTGTTATTTTCTTTGTTTCCTCCTTCCAGCGATTTGTTGCTTTTTGTTGAGCCATCAACAGGCGTCTAAGCTCAGTCACTGAGTTTTGACTTACATCTTCCATCTCTTTCAGTCGAATTTCAAACCCATGTTCTTTTAATAAATGTTCATTCTCCATTGTACTTATCTGTTAGAAAAAATAAGTCTTATACTGAAAAAAATAACTGTTATTCTTTAAAAGTTAAAACTATCATCTGTCAACATTTGAAAGCTACATTTCTTAGTATATCTATCAGTAAAGAATTATTGTATGTTTAATTATGGAATTTAATGCAAAATGAAACATTTCAGATACATTTTGCACTGTGCTCTTTTCTTATGCCAAGCAGTCAATAACCTCTTTTAGTATGCTTCAATTTAAATAAATTTAATTCCATTGAAGAAATATCATTGGATCTGGTCTACCAAAGAAAGTAATAAGGGTGTCTAGATGAGTATATCTTTAATCTTTTACTGTGCTCATTTTTATTTGAAACTCTAATTTATCTTTGTAACACTCACCCTTGCATCTTTATCCTAAAAGACTTTATGATTTCAACCAACTATTATCTTTTATTGAAGTATGAATATGTGCAAACCTAAACTACAAAAGAAAGGGATACAACAGTTTAAAGAACAAAAGACAAACATGTGAGCAATTGGGGTACTAAAAGAGATTATAAAAGAATATTTAAAAATAATATGAAAAGATCCCCCTTTCCTTTATATATGCACAAACGTAACAAAATCAAGAAGAAAACCAAGGGAAAAGATGGAAAGGAGAAAAGCAATCTATCATACAGAAGTCTGAATCATAAAGCTATCTATTAATAATGCTTTTATTCCCTTGGAGCAATAGTGAGAGAAGATGACAATAGTGAGAGAAGATGACAAGGAAATGACGGGCAGCAGGGAGAAAATGGAAATGCTTTCCTAGACGAGCTCAAATCGCCAGGACCAAATGGATTACATTCCAGAGTTCTGAGAAAGCTGGCAGATGTAACCTCAGAACCACTGAACCATATCTTTCAAAGATCATGGAAAGCCAGGGAACTGGAAAAGAGTTGATTCCCATCTTCAAAGAAGGGAAAAAATGGATCCAGGAAACTATAGACCAATTGGTCCAACATCAATATCTGGGAAGATCCTGGAAAATATAATCAATGACTCTGCAAACATCTAGAAGCAAGCAAAGCTAGAAACCAACACGGACTTGTCAAAAACACACAATGCCAAACAAACCTTATTGCATTCTTTATCAAAGTGACTGATATCATTGTAAAGTCAATTTGAATTCATTTTTAAAAGTGGTTGTAAGCTAATACTGTCTTGTTCCTTGCAGATTCAAAGCCAAACAACTTGCATTAATTCTGAAGTATTATATAAAAAACAATACCTTTAATTTTGCAGTATGTTGTGCCTCCATTGTGAGCTTTTTCAAGTTTTCCATTTCTTTTTGAAGCTGTTCATTCCCTTGTTGCAGCTTTAAGCGCTCTTCACTTATAGCTCCACATTTCTCCCTTTCAGAATCCAGAATACTTTGCAGCTTGCACATATTTTCTTGGCAACGGCATCTCTCTTCTTCATACCTTAAAGTGAATTATACTTTGTATGGTCATTTTAAAACATGACTTGAAATCAAACATAGACTTTAGACTACATCAAATATTTGGCATTTTGTTTTTTTACTCAGTAGAATCAGAAATATTTTAAGTAACCCTCATCAAGTACTGAACATAAATGTATTGAATATGTGCCTATGCTACCATAGTCCAGTATAAGTTGCACAGTTAGTTTAGAGATTTAAAAGAGAAGAGCATATATTAATTAATAAAACTGTAAAAACATCTTAACAATTACCAATGTCACATTTAACCTAGTGATAATATTTAATTGTCAAAAGTTCCGTGAAAGACTGTACTATGACCTACCTGAATGCCATCATGCTGGCATCAGTTCAATGTCTGAAGGAAGGGCAGCAATCAGAAACATGACTCCACCTTTTGAATGGAGGCGAAGTATTAAGCACTACATTTTTGAGATGAACACACTAGATAGCCTAATTCTATTTGAAGAAGCACTTCTGGAGATAACTTGGGAGCCAAATCATTTAGGGTTTCATAGTTTAAATTAACACTTTGAATTGTAACCATAAACCTATCAGAAAATAGAACTCCTACCAAACTGGCATGATATGCTCTCTCTTTCCAGGAGGTAGGTTGCCACACATTGCACTAAACTTCAGTTTTAAAGTATGTTTTCAAAGGAAGCCCTATATAAAGCACATTTTTAGTAATCTAACTTGAGATGACATGAATGTGAGTTACTGTTCTCAAGGCGTTCTGCATAGCTCCTGGCTATGGTCTTATCTCCAAATCAAGTAGTAGCTGTGAGTCCAGGACAACCTCCAAGCTACAGATCTGCTTTTTCAGTAGAAATGCAGTCCTGTCAAGAGTCAAAGATATTCATCTTCTAAGCTTATTCTGACCACCATAACGTCCACAGCCTGGTTGAAGACCTCTATCACATTTCCAATTTAGCCTGATGATTTGTATAATTGGGTACCACTAGCATATTGATAATATTTCATCCAAATCTGATGGATGACTTCTTTTAGTAGTTTCATAAAGATGTTAAGGAGCAAGGAAAAGAGATCAGAATGCTCTAGTACCTTACAAGAAAGCAACCAACAGGTTGATGTCGGCTCCCTCCCCAACTCTTATTGCCCATTCAGGAAGTAACAAAGCTACTGTAGAAACAGTACCTCCACCCATACCCTTTTTCAAGCAGTTTATCTATTTCTTCAGCCTCAAGCCAGAGATGAATCCCAGATAACAAAGGGTTTCCCCAATTATTTCTTCAGATCCCTCCAATGAAGAGTCAACACTTGACCAAACATAAGTAACTGTACCAGAGAAATGTGCAAATACATCACAGCAGCTTGTAGGTAAATTGTCTTGTCCATTCTTTTTCAAGAGAAACAAGCCAATTAACGAGCACTACTAAACTACTTTTCATTAATATAGTAAGGGTGAAGTATTCAAGTTTTGAGAGCCAGTTTGATGTAGTGATTAAGGTACCAGGCGAGAAACTGGAGACTGAGTTCTAATCACATCTTAGGCACAAAGCTAGTTTACAATAGTTACCTGAGACAATTGTAAACCATTAAGGAATCTTGCCAAGAAAATTGCAGGGATTAGTCTTGGCATCACTAGGAGTCAAAAACTGACTTGAAAGCATGCAAACATTGACACATTGTCACTTTTTTGTGGCCATTCTATTGACATTAAATTCCGACATTATCTCTCACTTTCCAACTGTTGAGTCAAGCCTTCAGTAGATATAGCTCTGAGAGCTATCTAAAAGTCTACCAAGTTTTTAAGAAAAGAAATTAACTACTTGATTGGAGAGTAATTATTTCAACTATATTTAAATATAATTAAACTGTAAAAGTAATCAAATCAAACTCAGTTTTTATTCTGGCTATGTCTATCACCTTCTGGTGAGACCGCCCACTTGTCCAGTATACTGCTTAATGACAATTAGGGCTACAAACAATATAAGAAAAAGCATGTTGCAGAGAGTAGACAGAATGTCAAACTAAACAATATACAAAGGAGGAGCAAAACCAGAGGAAGCAGAGATAACATATACTAGTGCTATCTCGTTTTCTTTATTTTCATTTTTAACTCTGTCCTTCATCTTCCACTTCAAGAAAACATCAAATATTTCTCTGCATACCTTCCATGCCTACAGGAACAATTTTTATTGTGCAGTGACGTCTCTGCAGTTCTTTGGAAGGCCCATATTTCAAAGCTGACTTTTACTTCCAACTGTTTTAATGGGACTAGATTTGTTAGTGATTGAGCTACAAAGTAGGCAAGTAGATGAGACACAGGCAACTTGCCAATATACCAAAAACCATTAAAAATAAAAACCAACAGTTTAACAAGATAACTGAGGGCTTAATTAGATAGCTTTCATTTAATTTTCTTCCAACTTCTTCTAATCTAACTATACTGAGCCAGACTGATTCTACAAAGTCACAAAGCAAACTGCTTGTGATTGTCAAGGTTTCTCAACTCTTTCCCATTTCAGGAATACTTTTCCCAAGTTACTCCTAAGCTTCAAGTGATACAGACATAACAAAGTGGCAAATCTTTAGATCCACTTTTTATAAAGCACATGTCTTATAAGGTATTTCAGGAACTGCTTGCATAAGAAGATGGAAAACATTAAAAAAGTGCTTCATAACAGACAGGTAAAGGACCATCTCCAAAGTTTCCCAAATAGATCCCACCTGCCAGAAAATACTTACAATAAATTGCACTATGGAAGGGCTTAAGAAATCTGCTTGTTTCTAAATTCAATTTATTTGTATTTTAATTATAGTTTATTATTTTCTAAACACTTTGAGGGAAATTTTACCTTAAACTTTAACAAACTGAAGTAAACAAAACAAACAAAATGTACATTTCTGTTATACAAAAATTTGTAATAATTACATACTAGTGCAAATTTTAAAAATAAAATTCCAATACAAATGCAAGAGTATAAAACTCTCTGGTCAAAAATCTCCAGAGGGGAAAAAAACGGAAAGAAAATGGATATGAGTTTGCAGCATATGTTAATTACTTACTTCAGTTCCATTTGCTTAATTTTGTTTTGTGCTGTTTGCAAACTAAGATGAAGGTCATCTTTTGTACGTTCAGCATTCAAACATCTCTGGTAAAGCTCTTCTAGTTTTCTATAATCAGCTTCGTTTCCTCTACCTTCATGGTACACCTGCAGATGAATTTAAACCAGGATATGAATCCAATGTTCCAGTAAAATCCCTGCTTTGACAAATCAATTACTGTGCAAAACCTAGAAAGTGGATAATCATTTCATTATGACTATCACATCTGAAGAAAGATTCCATTATTGTTCATCAGACAAACATTCTACATAACCTTGAGTTATGGCAGTGACTGGGATCAGAATTTCTGTCACTAAACAATGCACTCATAAAGCTCAATGTAATGTAATGACATTGCTTAGTAATGGCAATCTCTGCAGTCCCCATTGCCACTGTTAAATGAGATTTGGTAGTCATTAAGTTTGCATCTTCTCATAACTTCCTATCAGCTTCCAACAAACAAAATCAGCAGAGAGATAAATGGCTACTATATGATGGGAAAGGAAGCAATGGGGTGTGTGGGTTTTGGGAAGGCACAGTAAAAGTGTGGCAGGGCTCAGGGTAATTGTTAGTAGGCAAGTGTATAGGTGGCAGGTAAGTGTGAACATGAAACTAGGAAGGGTGAGCAGATAAGGGAGGCACAATGCAGTGCAAGTGCGGCAGAGCTTGGGATGGTTGCTGCTGGGGATGGAGGATGTGCAATGGTGCACAAGTGGCCAAGGAGAGTGCACAAGTGGCTGAGGACGGTGCATGAGTGGCAAAGAGGCACAAATGCAAGGATCATAAAAAATGAGTGGCTGATGGGGAGATATGGTACATTCCAGTGAGACTTGGGATGGCTGGTGCCTGGGTGCACAAGTGTGGGAAGGTGTGATGCAAGTTCAGAAAGACCTGGGGAGAGTATAGCAGGGTATGTAGGTAGCGGGAGAGGCACAGCCCGAGGGCAGAGAGGCACAAGGAAGGTGTGTGGATGGTGGGGTGGCAACACACATACGTGGCTTAACGTGGCTAATGTTGTGGTGGAAGAGGGTGTGAAAGTGGTGGGGAGATATGGCCCAGGCTCAGCAACACTTGGGGAAGATGCACAGGTGGTGAAGGTGTGACTGAACAGAGCAAGGTGAAATGTAGCATGAGTGCAGAGGGGCTGGGAAAGAGTACCACAGGATGCTGCAAGCTTTCTAAGTACAAGCTAGTTGCCAAACATCCATATTGCACTCGTGACCACGGCTGGGATGGCCAAAACTTTGAAGACCGGTTGTAACCAAAATCACCATATTTTTTGGACTATAAGACGCTCCAACGTATAAGACACACTTAGCTTTTGGGGAGGAAAACAAGTAAAAAAACCACCTGCCTCTGCTTCTGCCTCCTGACGATCAGCTGTTTCAGGCTGCAGGGATCGCCGTCACCTATTGCTGCCTCCGTGCACCCCATTTTCGGCCTCCACATCCCATTTTCTGCCTCTGTGCACTCCATCTTTGGCTTGTTCCAGGCGGTGGGGATTGGATGGGGTGCGCAGAGGCCGAAAACGGGATGCAGAGGCCGAAAATGGGGTGCGCGGAGGCGGCAATAGGGGATGGAGATCCCTGCAGACTGAAACAGCTGATCGTCAGGAGGCAGATCCAATCAACAATCAGCTGCTTGTGCATAATCAGGCTGAAGCTGACCAGGCTGTTTCCTGTTTGCTGCAAGGAGGCAAACTGCTGGGAGGCAGAGGCTGAAGGGTGGGGTGGGGCCGGCGGGTGGGCGGGGCTTTGGCAACATTCGCTGTATAAGACGTACAGACATTTCCACCCACTTTTTTTTTTTGGGGGGGGGGGGAAGTGCGTCTTATACACCGAAAAATATGGTACTTACTTATTAACATGTACATAACATTAATGCATGAAAATGGTGGAAAAGAAAAAGTGTTTACTTTCTCTAGTTCTTCTTCAACTGCTCGCTTTTCTCTAATAGCTTGCTCTAGTTTGCTTTGCTTTTCTCCACATTCCTATAAAGCAATAACAGAATTTTTTAGAAGTAAGTGACATATAACTGTATGTGTATGTGGCAAACAAAATTGGGATAAATAATGAAGCCTGTCCTCAAGTATTAATATGTACTTAATTTTTGACCTATGAAATTGCCACAAATTCCATTTACTATAAACTTCCTTTACCTTTCAGTTCCCTTTAAACTGTTTCTAGATTAAGAAAGATCTGCACCAAAATAATACAAGATTAATTTAGGTGATTTTGTAATTTTTCAGGTTATATTTCAGAGTAATTTCTTTCAAATCACATGTTCAGCAAGAGGGATTTAGACCAATTCCCCGCCTCCAATATCAATTTCTAAAAGTAAAGTCTGGAACCATAATGTATCTCTATTTCTCTTTTAAAAAAGGAATAAGGGATGTTATATATGCTATTTGAACCAAACATTTGTGACCCATATATTTTTTTACGAATAATCACAAAGCTTGATGCTATGTTTATTTTATTCAGAAGTTTAACAAGGTATATTATCTGTTCTGTATCTGATGTTGTAGCATCCCACATGAAAAAGTATTTTTATCTTTATATAATGAAATGGTGAATACTTAGACATGGAAAATTTTTGCCTGCACAAACTAAAGTAGTGAAACTGATTGCTGCTCTGTGGCACTGAATTTTAAAATGCTTATTTTTCCTAAGGGAAAGTCAACAGAGGGGGGGGAAAGACCAGAATGTAAACTTGTATTTATTTGTTGAATTTATTTGCTGCCTATCTCACCTTGAGGCTACTTTAGGCAGTAAGCAACTTAAGCAAAACGTACAACTTACCATCTGAAGTGCAGTAAGTTCTTCTGTTAAACGTGAAATTTGAATATTGTATCTTTTCCTCTCGTTTTCTACCTATTTGTTTTTTAAAAAGGGGATATTATTCCGTGTTCAGTGGATGTTTCCTTACTTGATTATATAATACATTTTTAGGAGTACAAGATGCTGCAATATGCTGAACAGAAATATACTAATTATCAATAGAGCTCTCGATATAACTTCCAGAACTAAGCAATGTCCAGATATAGGTGTCCATAACTGGAAGGGCACAAGCATCCTCCATCTCTCTTCAAAACAGCTCCTCCAACCCACTGAACCTGCTACTCGGGGCATTGGAAAGACCTGATGAAGATTTAGGGGCATCCCAGAAAATCAGACATAGTGACTTGCAGTGAGCAGGGATTTTTAGCAACAACACCTCTACCCTCCCCAATGAAGCAGTCTGCAAGTCTCTTGGGGGGGTGGGGGTGGGGGGTTGAAGGAGAATGTGTCCAACAGTTCTGGTTTTGCCAGCTGAATTACATAGACTGTAATGTCCATAGTTTATTAGGATAAATTAATGTTTTCTCCCAATAACAAAGGTTCACTCACAAAATTACCTGAATTATCTACAGGCAAAAAGTTGCATACTTCAATTGAGATAACTTGCAAATCTTTAGCTTTCAGAGTAACAGTATCAATATCACTAATGTAACTTACAAGAACAAAATGTGTAAGAAAATATGAAAAAGTTTTAAGCATGACTGCTTACTTCTTTCCTAGTTCTTAAAGCAGCATCTTGAAGCAGCTGAGAAACCGCTTGTTTCATATTTTCAATTTCCTCTTCTTTTTGTTTCTCTGATAGCATTGCCTAGAATTGGAAAGAATGGGCATATTTTACTAGTAAAAACTTCCTACTGAAGGTAGGTCAAGCCATAACCCTAAAGATACAGCTATTTGTGTTTAATAGAAAACAGATTAACTTAAGTTGAAAGCACAGTTGACCCATAAACATATACAATAAATTAATCACCTGATTCTTCTGGAGGTTAGCTTCTTCTATGAGTTGCATGCTGTCTCGGACTTTTGCTACAGCATCATACTTCTCTTCTTCTATATTCACACACTTTGTTTGCAGCTCCTGAATTTTTTCTTCAAGATTTGTTCTTTCTGATCTTAGATGTTTGGAATCTTTTGTAGCTACACAAAGTCTGCATAGTGGAACAGGAATCAATTGACTGTTAAATTTAGGTTATGTTTAGGTAAGACTGCAACTAAAATAGTTGTCCTCCTATCTTTCAAGACCTGATAAGATTAAATTAAGTCTTTTCTGTAATATGATGAAATCAAATCATCTTGGGGCAGCACCTTTTTGCAGCATCTGTCAAGTAGTGTTTACTGTTATTGTAACAGTGAAATTTCAGATATCCAGAAATAGGAAAACTTTTGACACACTAGATTCCTCAATGAGTCTCATCATTCCATCAGCTTTTGCAACTATTGTTCTCAAGTCCAATTTGGATTGTCTGCATATTAAAAAGATAAACTTCTCTAAATATGAAACACACTGACTATATAAATATGGTGTTTTTACATTACCATTCCATGTTCAATCTCAAGAAAATAATAACCTTTAATTTTGATCATTTTATTATTCTTTGTATAAACCTTGTAATATTTATTGCTTTGTAAATATTTCTAAATTAAAAAAAGTGTTTCTTAAATTTTGAGGTTACTTTTTTCAAAGAGTCTTAAAGCTAGGCTAAACTTTAAACATATTTTTGACTAGATGAATCCAAGTTGACATATTTGCCATTGATCCAAAACCCAAAAAAACCCCAAGCCAGCTCTCAAACTCCAACCAATTTTGCAGCCATTTTTAATGGTAAGCCAATATTGGACTTAATGTTTATTCTTGAGTGCCATGTACAAGTATGTTCTGAAATAGGATTATAGTGTTAAAGTGGAAGTTATTATTTAATAATCTACCTTGTTTCCAATTGTTTTATGCTCGACTGCAATTCTTGCAAGCGTTTATCTGATGCCTCCTCTTTTTCTCGAGCAGCTAGTACCTCTTCTTCCTAAAACACCAGAAAAACCAGAGCTTTTTTAGAACAACTTTATGTCCAGCAGAAGCAGAGTCCAACAATATAAACTTCTATTTTGAAAGTTGAGAAATGATGTGTTCAACCTTTCTGTTTAACTGGCTGTGAAGATCCTCAACAAGTCTCATCATTTCATCAGCTTTTGCAATTGTTGTTCTCAAGTCCAATTTGGATTGTCTGCATGTTAAAAAGATAAATTTCTCTAAATAATACACTGACTACACAAATATTGTGTTTTTACATTATCATTTCATGTTCAATTTCAAGGGAAAAAAACCCTGCATACAGATGAAATTATGCTCTTGCTCAACAAATTATTGCAACAGAAAAAGTCACATCTTGGTCTATTTTATGATCTCTTTGTGATCATATTTTACAGCATTTACAATTCATTTCTCAAAAGATCTACTCATCAGTATGTGATAAACATGATATTTTGGTGCAGATAGATAATTTTCTAGCCCATACACAGTATATGTAGTAACAACACACATTTATTACAGTGGAAAGAGTTTCTTCATTATCTACTGAAGTTCTAACAGAGGTCAGCATTTGCTCACAATATTACATCTCCACAGATAGCTATAAACTTCTACCTGATGATAATGTGCAGTAAGCCATAAAATACTTTTGAAAAGCCTCGTTGCACAGCTAGGACTATTATCTGTGTGCTTTGTTTTTTTTAAAAAGTGATTTAAGATCTAGAAGTCTATACCTTTGTTGCTTGCGCAGCTGTTCCAGCTCTCCATTTTGTTCCGTTACCGTTTTCAGAAACACCTGATTAATCTGTAAAAAAAATTTATTTTTAAATATATTGTACTGCTCTTAAAATAAAATTTAAAAAACATGACAGCCAGTAGGCTAGTATGGTTAGATGCTGGGCTAGGAATGCAGAGACCCAGGGTCTAGTATCCTGGGTCCTCAAGCACTTAAGGAGAGATTGTCTGCCAAAATTGCTTGCTTCCACCGCTCCCCCTGCAGAGCAGAGCAATTTCAAAAGAATAAGCAGTTTGTTCTTCTACACATTGAGAGCAATGCAGTCACGCCAGCAGCAGAAAAGGTTCAGGCAAAGGAGAAATTGCCTACAGAACAGAAATACCTTGCATTTTTCCCCACTGTCCTTGCAGACCAAAATGATTGGAGAGCAAGAGAGGGCTGAGGTGTGATTACATTGCTTTTTATGTATACAAGACAGTAAGCAGGTATCTGAATGTTCAAAAGGGCGGGAGAATGGTTAGGAGGGAAACAAAAACCTAAGATATGAAACTGACTACTCTTATCCCTTTACAGTGGAAAACACATAGTCATGTAATTTCACATTAACAACAGCTTTGCTTAGCAATGGAGTTGCTAGTCCCAATTAAAGTTGTTAAGCAAGATTACCTTATTTTGCTTAGCAGCAACACAAAATCTGTCTCTTTTAACTAACCATGATTATAATAAAATTCATAGTTATGTGCTATTGACTTTATTTCATTGAGACTTTTACAATTGTTAATATATAAATAGTCTTTGTTCTAAATTCAGTGGCATTTCAAGATTCTTTTGTTTTAGAGGCCCCAGCATTAGTCATTGCTTTCAGTCACCTACGTTAACAAAAATCAAATCCTTTCTTGCTTTGTTGGTATGTATTTGAATTTTGTTTCACTATTTTGTGTTTCATTTACATTTTCTATCATTTTTGCTTTTAAAAAAAGCTTATTTCAACTTCATTTGCGTCCAATAGTCATGTATTTAAAACCAGAAACAAATAGAGGAAGAAAGAAAATATTTAAACCAGTACTGAACAGTCAAAGAAATAAGCAATAAAACTTAGTAATCATGGACTGTGCAGACAAACCCTGATTTTTCATGAAAAGCATATTTTCCTAAGTAGCAATTAAACTAGAACAAATTAAAAATACAGTATAAGCCACTATGTAACTTATAAACATGTAAGTAAAAAAAACTTAAGACATAGCTTTATGAAAAGTTACATCTGCTTAGAAAATGTATTTTCTTTTATATTTTTCTTTTATGACTAGTCCAAAATAATGTTATTAGAATTTCAGTATTTCACTTACTGACTCAGTTTTTTCATTAGCTAAATGCAATTGTTTTGTTAGCTGTTGAAAGCTTGTCAATTGATCCTAGAAAGAAGATAATATAGTGCACTGGAATTACAATCCAGATTTATCAACATAAAAATAAATGCTAAAACATAATATATTAAATATTTAGGTATTAGATACTTAATTTAAGTAATAAAGTATAACATTATTAGTAGCTGTTGTCCAGATTTGAGAGTCATTCAATTTATTTTTGAAAAAAAATATCATATAACAGCATAAAGCAGGAATGATCTAAACTATTCATTTTTCTAACATTTTGTGTTTGTGTGCACATCTATATGTCTGAGACTTGGCTGTGACAGAATACCTTCATATGAAATACTGTGATAAAACACAATATATTTCTGCAACAAGATTCAAAAGTTTTCAAGTGAATGAAGCATACTTATTGAATAAAGTATACTTCTAAATTGAATAAATTACTCACAGATAATCCTATAACAAGTCTTTTAAAATCCACAAGACTTCAAAATCAGGCAAACAATGTCCTTTTTCTAAACATGCATTCAGGTTTCAAATCTTTGGAAGTCATTGGGAAGCTGGATTCCATGGGCCTAACATAAACTGAAATATCATTTTTACACACAAACACAAACCACCTTAGACTTTCCAAATGCATCTTTTAAGCTTTACATTCCTTTCCTAATGGCAAATAGTGCAGTGGTTACAATGCAGTACTGCAGGCTACTTCTGCTTACTGCTGGCTGCCAGAAGTTTGGCAGATTCTTACTGGATCAGCCTTCCATCCTTCGGAGATTGGTAAAATGAGAACCCAGATTGTTGGGGACAATATGCTGATTCTGTAAACTGCTTAGAGAGGGCTGTAAAGCACTGTGAAGCAGTATATAAGTGCTACTGCTAAAAACAAAATGAAAAAAAAACCCACTCCCTCTGCCACCTCACAAATAGTCGGAAAGGTTCAGCTCTGTATGACATCTCTTGCTCTCTCTCTTTCTCTATTTTATATACCACCTATTTATGACTTGCCCAAAGACCATTAAAAAAGTTTTTATGAAGCTAATGGGAAAAATTATCTTCATCTTAAATTTATTTCAATACACATGTATCAGTATGTTACTTTTTGCTTCTGCCTTTCCACAATATGAATTTGTGCTTCTGTCATGTGTTCCTGGTATATCTGTTGAAGTCGTTCCAATTCCTGTGAAACCATTTGCCAAAGTTCTAGGACATGTTCTTTTTCCTTAAAATTGAAGGATTGAAAAAAGAATGTTAGAATTTTTCTTTCCAATTTTTTGTGAGTATCAAATGTCTGAAAAGAATTATTACTTCATATCTATTATGATGTATACATTTAAAATCATTTTATGATAAGAGATAAATAGTACTCTATTTGTTCCCTATAGTTTATATTATAAATAGAAGCACAATTACCTGAGATAAATTATGAACATCTCTGTGCCTATTAATGACAACAAAATAGCCTATAAATATTAGTGTTATCTTCCTTTCTTGTTGTCATATATTCAAAATTTCTATTTAATATCAGTTTATATTTATGTCTTGACATTAAAAATAAACACTAATATTAAAATAATAAACTACAATTTTCAGCTATAACAAAAATGTGTCATAAATGAATGTGCCTAAATTGAAAGGCAATTTAGGATTATTGGAACCTAGACATAAAAGTCAACCAAAGCAAATATTTCAATTTTCTCACTTTATTTGCTAGTTGCAACTGTTCTTGAAGGTTTCTTATTAAGTTTTCATCCATAAATGTAGCATCCCTTGAAACAGAACCAGATGGTGGAGCTTCCAACTGCTTTTCAATTGCTTCTTTTAACTCCTCATGCAATCTGTGTTACCGTACAATAAGATGTGAATCACTTCGTTGTAAAACAGCAATAAAATTATATTTTCATTAAGAATGGTTCTTCTGTCGGACAGTTAACAATTGTAATTCCAGAAAAAATATTTTAGTTATTTCCAGCAAACCCCAGTCCCAGGGTATCTGTATTTATTGCACTGCACGATCACTTCAATCAGTAGTTTCTTGCTATATGACACAAACAATACAGAATTAGTATGATTTTTATGGCGTTACCTTTCATTTTCTTTGATGACGTGCTCAAGTTTTAGCCTCATTTCTTTCATCTGCATCTAAAAGCAAGAAAAACAGATTAAACATTTATTTCTGAAGATACGATATAGCACATGCAATACATATTCAGTATGATACTAAGATGTTTGAATGTCAATTAAAAATGTTGCCTTGTCTAGTTTATGAAACAAGATGTCTCAAATTAGAAAGATAAACACATTTTTGAATTATTAACAACAGTGACAATATTATTTTATTAGCTATGATTCAGTGGTTTTTTAAATAAACATCTTACCAATAATATTTGAATTATAAATATTGTGGTTGTTTTTTAAAATTACTTAGCAAACTATATTAGTGATAAAAATAGCTTTAACTTTGTACCTGGCAGTATTTCAGTTGTTCATTCATTTCCCCCAGATGTTTATCGTATTCAGCAACTATAGGAGGTAATGAGCTAAAAGGAATATAAAATAAAGTTCACATATTGAGTGACACAGCGCAGTTGAAAGTAAAAAAAAATCTCATCACTGTCATAAAAAAATGAAGCATTAGAAAAAATACTTAAGGACAAGCACAATAATCCCAAACACGCTGTATATATGAAAACTTTTCAAACACTTGGTCTTGGTTACTTATATGTTACATTTTTATCCAGCTTTTCTTCTAGAAGCTTAAAGGGCATACACAGTACTCCATACTCATTTTTTAATAACCGTTACAATACTGCGTGCCATCCAATGGGTTTCCAAGGCTGAATACAAATTTGAACCTGACTCTTCCAGATCTTAATCCAGCACACACATTTTAAACTCATTAGACAATTCCTGTAAGAAGTAAGAATGGCATTTTCCCACTTAGTTGTGGATTTCTTTAAGTACCAGATAGTCCAAATTTTTCTTGGACATTCTGGCAATTAGTGAAACTGAAGTCAATTTCTTTAAAGGCTTAATGCTGAAGAAGTGGAATCTCTTGTCCTATATGGATTCCCAAGAATATAACCAGATGGTTTTTTCTCTGCTCAGGTGGTGGCAACTTACCTTATATACCTCAGGCTGAACACTTTCTCTTTGGGATACTAGACATCTATACTAGACATCCCAGAACTCAGTTACATTGGGTACAAAGCTAGAATCCCCAAAATAAGTTTGACATACCTGTGTTGTAAAAGTCATCCTACTACAGATTATCAATATTTTATTTTGTATATCTTGATTTATAAAATATCAAGGGATTACAAACAACAAACAAGAATAATTTCATTTGAAATTATGGATCAACAATGTTCTAATGTGAACAACCCAGGATGCTTAACAACTAGCTATTATAAAAATTAGATATAATTGTAAACATAGGTGAAAATGTTTACATTCCTTTTCTTCTTGCAGCAGTTGAAAAGAGATTTTATATAAAATAATTCCTTCCCTTTCAGTTTGCCCAGATAAAGGAGGGAGCACAAATTGATTTTATGAAGTTTTCTAGTAGAACCTTTACCTCCTACAAAATGACAGCTTTTATATATTTAAAAAAAAATCAAACTCAATACCAGTTATACTAATATTTTTAAGACATGAAAGGAAAAGATCAAATTGTCAAGCTCTGATGTCATAAAACATTAGCTTGTAGTTTCTCACTGCTAAGGCATGGAATGCTTGTGGAATTATTTTCCAGATAAAAGAGTTAGGTTCAAGCATGATTAAATTATTGGCAAAATATTTAGAACTCATGGAGAGTTTTGATAAATTTGTTTATGATTGACTTAAGAGTCACTGAAATGAATAAATTAACTTTAAATTCCATTAATTTCAGCAGATCAACTTTCTGTATGATTACATTTGGATGCAGTTCATGGAAGCTTACTTTTTTCTTAATCACAAATCTAATTCCTCTACCCCGAGTACAGTATATTTGTTTAAATTATGTTCACACATAGTTTTTACATATACATATACATGTGAACAAGATCAAGATAAAAAAGTAATAGCTTCACTTGTTCATTTCTGAAGAGCATTTCCAGTTACCAACATATCTTTTTATAAGGTGTTTTGAACTTGCATTTTATACATTATTTAGAATGCCAAATAAATAGCTTTACCTTTGATCTATCAGGATGTGCTCTGTTATACTGGCATCTTCAAAGCCATTATTCTGGAAACAAACATTTAATTTTATTGAAGTTTATCTCTTGTCGTAAAAAATATTTAACCACCCCCCTTAAAATTTAACTCTATAGATCTTCATATTTAAATCAAAGTATTCCCAATGTATTCCTTTGTAGAGTACATTGGCGGCCTAAAATTTAATCAATAAATAAACATAACAAATAAAATTCCATATGGATTCAAATTGAATTCAAAGAGCATAACCTTTTTTGTATCTTATATTTTTCACATTTATATATTATTTCAGTTCTTCGATTATCTTCAAAATACTCAAAGTACTTATGACTTTAATAGAATAGAAACATTTGCCAACTGTATTACTTATAATGATAAGCAAGAATACAACTAATTATTTACTTAGTATTTCATTAAATGTTAAAGCTGAATGAAGGGTCATCAATTCAATTCTTCCAGTGGCAACCAGTACCTTGTTTTGCTTTTATTTTATTTCATATCAGCTATTTCTTTTGATTAGTGATAAACTAGCAACTAAATTTCATTTCTGCTTTGTTTGGAAATGGATAAAAGAAAAGAAGAACTGATAGCTGGTAAAATTATAGGACTATTAGATCTGGATTTCAAAAATCCAGATGATGATTAAAAGAAATAAGAAGATGCAAAAAACTGTACCCCTAAAAGGATGCCACTTAGAGAAAAATTATGGGTGCATCAGGAGCAACAGAAGTGAAAAGTAGTGACAGTCTCACAATATATTAAAATAGACATTTAAATGTTTATAACAAACGAAAGTACTATTTATTTCTAGTTTGGTTGGTATACCAAAATTTTCTTAAATTTGCATGTTTAAAAAATTATCCTGAGATTTTGGCAGGATCACTCAAACCTTAGAGGAATCCGCGACACTGGTTTATAATATTCTGTTGAAAGGTGCTGTTGATGGCACAGCCACCATCACAAGAAACAGTGCTTCTATATAACAAAGACTTGGTTTTTAATAATGCTCAAGGCTCAGTTAGCTGTAGTGGGAGTGGCCAAATGTAACTGCTATAGGTTCATTTGGTAAAAATAAATAAACAAATGTATTCAGGCACATTACATAAACAAGCTGCTTTATAGAATGTTCTCTTTTAAAAAAATGAAAATGTAAGAACCTTGTAATAGTGGGTAAGCAAATTCAACTAAATGATTTGCATGGTCCTTTATGTGATGCTTAGCATAGGTTAAATAGTGCAACAAAAGTAGAATCTAGAAATCATGAAATAAAGATATGAAAAAAATGTATACCAATTTACAATACGGTCTAATCATACTATCCCTCCATTTACACCCTTCTTCAAATTAATGCCTAAAAAGAGATAGCGTCCAGCCAAAAATAAAGGTTATTGATCTCTGACACCTAAATTATATAACACAAGTGCATTTTAATGAAATTTTATATGGAACTTACCTTGATATCTGTTGCCATTTTAGAATCTTATCAGAATTTCATATAACGTTTCTAGGAAGCCGATTTGCTTTTCAGTACCAGAAATACAAAATCTATGAAATAAAATAAATATAACTGGCAAAAGCAGCTTATAATTGCTTTCAACTTTATCTTCTAAATCTAAATTCTTAGAGAGAAATACAAAACAACCTAAACAGTTTCCACAAAGCCTGCAACAAGGCTGTTAAACTTCAGAGTTGTAATCCTGATGTTATCGATGTCAACCACAAAAAAATAAAAAATCAATCTGAGATATTTAATAGGAAAGGCTATTCAGTCTTTCTGTCTTGTTTTTATCTTTACATAGAAAAAAATAAGATCAAACACTAATGAAAAAAATTGAAATGTAAAGAAAATTCTTATTAGTTGGATATTTTCATCATTTATATCTTAAAAATACTCAGAAAAGCTTAAAGAGATAATGATATATCTAACCCTTAATTTTCAAAATGCTTAAAATCCTTCTATTTACATATCTGACTCTGTAATCTTGGTGTACAGTTTAATCTCTATGCATCATAGTGAAATGTTCTCAATGTACTGTCTCCCCTCCAATCATTTAATGTTTTGCTTTTCGGCAAGTTACTTTGATCTTTGAAATCCAGTATTTCTTCTTCATCCTTGTAGTATCTCAGCTCACCTTCCTGGAGAGAAAGTACTTGGGATGCTCCAATTTATCAGAGATTACCCTTCCCGAAAAGCCCAACAGGTAAGGTTGACCTAGCAAATTGATCCGAAGCTCCTCCAGCAACGCTTGGACTGTTGGGCTGCACGAAAGATTCATTTGTGCATCTGCCTTTGAATTCTCTTTGAAGTTTCCATTAGACCCTCTTCCTTCCCAAATGAATAAGGAATTAAAGTAATGTAATTTCAGTCTCATACTTAAAGATCGGTTAAAAAAATGAAAAAATCAGGTCCCTTACCTGGAAGTAATCCCAGTTGAATTCCAGCGGGGAGAACTGGGCTGGAACTCTTCCCAGAAGGGCTATTTTTTCACCGGCACCGTTTGCTCTAAAGGAGACCTACCCATGGTGACTGGGGTTACGGGGCAATAAGCTTTAACGCCACACGCGTGCATGGGGGGGGGGGGGG
>JANHFL010001887.1:83988-98244 GCA_032468155.1 Oxyrhabdium leporinum
GTTCCCCAGCCTGAGATACCTCATGTGCATTTAAAGACCTGCACATTCAATTAACAAATGCATTGGGGAAAGCAGGGGGTGATCATGTTCATTTAATGTGATTCAATCAAACGAATCCCCAGGTTACAAATGTAATTGGCAGGCTCTGTTACATTTGTAACTGGAGAATTACCTGTATGATGAGAGTGAGGGAGGGTCTCAGGGAAGTCCTGCCTTAGCAACACAAGAGTCCCGTGTCACTCCCACCCTGGCCGCACCCACCCAGTCACATGAACACCCACCCAGTCATTAGGGCAGAGAAACGGTTGTTAAATTATTTGAATCCCACCACTGACCACGCCCCTAGTCACATGACCACCTAGCCACACCCACCCAGTCACATGGCCACTAGCCACGGCCACCCAGTCACATGGCCACCAAGCCACGCCCACAGAACCGGTAGTTTAAAAAAATGAATCCCACCACTGGTTAGCAGTTATTTGCAAACCAGGTTTTGCCTATACAGTAAAGCATCATACTAAACTGAATTAACTTTCTTAAATATGATTAGCATTATTAATCTTGCTAGACTCTGCATTAAACTTTATTATTAATTTTTTTTAACATATCCAGTATTTGCTTAGTACATTTTGCTACTGTGGTGGGCTAATATTTCACATCTTAGAAATAAACCTGCTTATTGTCTATTAATTAGGCATAATACAGTGTAATATGGGGAAGAACTGATGGGCTACTAATCAATTCTGTGTTTTATTTTTCAGATTTATCCCAACATATTCATACTGAACTAAATAAAATCTTCAAATGAGCACATAGGATCATCATATTAATCTAGAAAGAATTTCAGTGACTAAATCTAAATATGTGAGATGAGGATATTCTAAACAATGCCTAGTAATAGAATGTAGTACGTGTTTTAAATATTACATCTATGAATAAGATTGGATATTTAAAAGCGAAAAAGTTAATGTGAATTTGGTATTTTGAGAAAATGCAAAATGGAATTGCATCCTTTCTTTGTAACTATATTCTGTCACATCATATACAGAAAATGGATACATTGCTTCTTCATTACTATTGTACAGAATGTTAGATTTTTGCTTCTTTTTGCTATTAGATGGGAGAATGATGTCATCAGTGTGGTCAGGAAATCCATAATAAGTATTCTCTAAACTGTGCTTTGGGATTGACTTGGGAAAACTGAATTCAGTTTATTCAACAGAGTCCCAGATTGATTGCATATCAAATAAAAAATAATATGAGATAATGAAGACTCAAGCAAGGAAATTCACATTATATATTTATGTTGTATCTGTTTTGTTAAGCTTTCAGTAGTTCTCTGACAAAATTACTGACAGATGAATCAGAAAAGTGTTTATTTTATTTTGTAAAGAAATTCATAAATGTAACAGCGTTCTGAGACTTACGCAAAAAGGTTATAAGAAACATTCAGACATGAAACATGATAACCTGATGTTTCATGTATTACAGGACTTCTTACATTACAGGGTTGCTCCAGTTAGGAACATTTCTGGACCAGACATTTGCTTCTGATCTCATCACTCTAATACTATGTCATTCTACTATATTTCTTTAACTCAGTCCATATGGAACTGCTCTTGAAGATTACTCAAAAAAGAACAGCTGGTGGAGAGTGCAATCCCCCTTATAATTTTTGTAATGGAGTGTCTCAATAAATCCATATTACACATTACTGTGAGGACTACATTGCTTCAGGCTGAAACTTTACAAATAATCCTAAATAGGCTATGGTTTGACTACTGATACATTTGTGGCTTTTGATAGATGTGATATGAGATCACTTGCTTCTTGTAGATTCTATCCACCTTTAATAGGCTGGTGGAGAGCACTTGATAAGTGTTTGTATCTATATGAGATAAATCATAATGGGACCCTCCTAGCCACAACTGCCAACTGCTCTTTGAGCAGGATTCCTAAGTCTTCTAGGAGGACTCCCAGATTAACACTGTGTTTATCTAAGGTAGCACAATCCTATCCAGCATCCAAATAGCCAAGTCCTTGAACCAGAGGGCCCCATGACCCAAAGCCATTCAGTCTTGCCAGGTATTGTTCCCCATACAGACTCTCATAGACTTCAGAAATAAGGATAAGATACTTAGGCATTACTTAAGTCACCAGGGGATATATATACCTCATGGCACCCTAAACAGGCTTGTATAGATGTTATAAAGGATAGATAATAGGGCCAAGAGAAGGGTTTCTATTTCCCAATGAACATAACTGGTCCTCAAGAAAGGGGTTGAACCAGCAGAACAACATGTCATGCTACCTACTCCCAATTTTCTGATCTGGTCCAAATGCATATCATGTTTGATGGTATCGAAAGCCACCAAGGGGGCAGGAATGGATACATCAGGTCTGAATCCTCATTGAAAAGAGTCCCAAAAATCCACTTCCTTCAAGGCCCTCTGAAACTGTTGCATGACCTCCAGGGCCCTCTGAAGCTGCTGCATGACTACCTTCAACAGACTCTTCCTAAAAGAAAGGTAAAATACTACACAGAAATTGTCCAGTATAATGCAGTGCAGTGATGGCTTCTTGAAGAGGGTGAACCACAGCCTCTTTAAGAGTAGAAGAACAACCCCTCACTCAGAGAAGAATTGACCAGCACTAGAACCTATTCACATGATGTTCTGGGTTGCTTTAACAGGCATCAATATAAAGGCAGATGTCTGAGGTCACAGTCCTGAAAACAGGTCCAATAAGTTCAGATCATTCTCAAACAATCAGACAAGACTTCACTCCAATCACCTGTTGCGGACCTGTGGCAAAGACAGTTCCCAACAAACCCAAGTGACAGTATCCAACAGATGCTGTGCTAATTCCTCATCATATCCCTGTAAGAGATTCTCTAAGCCTTCCTTATCCGGAAGAGTCTTTGTCACCTGAAATAGAATGATGCAAAAAGGGCAGAGAAGCAGTGACACTTTGCTGCTTTTACCGCCACAAGATTGGCATTAATATCCCGTGCTCAGTCCAGTTCAGTGTTCTCAACCTTTTCTTCACCACAGGCCCCCCTTTAAATAATTTTTGTGGCCACAGACCATGGCCATGGACCCTCAAGACTTAAGATTTAAATCATAATATTTTTTAAATATTGATGACAATGGGGCCACCCAGGAGTCCGCAGACCACAGGTTGAGAACCACTCTAGTTCATCTTTTGGTAAGTCTCCCAGGAGTCCACAGCTCCAAGGAGCTTACGGACCACAGTTTGAGAACCACTGGTCTAGTTCATTCTTTGGTGAGCACCAGTGATGCTAAGATCCTTTGCACCAAAAGGAAAATGATGAATAGATAGATAGACAGACAGACAGACAGACATATAGAGAATGAGAGAGAAAGAGAAAGAGAGAAAGAAAAAGAAAAAGAAAGAAAGAGATTGAGTTAATTAATTTAAGCCACAGATAACTAAAGTGTGGTTTAACACGTCAAAACAAATTTGTTTTTAGTTTCTCAAATTTCACATTTTGATTTCAATGCAAACAATTTCAATTATATATATACACACACACACACACATATATAAAAGCAGAATTTGTATGGCCACTATATACTTTGCACAAATATTTTATGTTGTATACATTTCTTATGCATTTTACTTAATATATAATTCTGCAAGCAACTTTCATAATGCAATTCATTTCTGTACATTCCTTTCACTACTATCACATTTTTTCCATATTTTTCCAAATGTATAGATTTTTATTGAAAAGTATAACTAAATTTCAGTTTACATGTTGGTTTGCTTTTGTGAAATTAGGTAGCTTACTTTAACACGAGCTGAACAGATTTATCTCCTATGCATAGTTTACAATTCCCTGTGAAATGAGTTTTGAGGTTTAATTAGGTCCGTCCTTACTTAGCCTTAGCCAGCTTCCTGTTTTAATTTGTCATGTAAAGTGAGAATTTAAGAAGTTTAAAGTGTTTAAAATTTGCTTTGCGAAATGCTATTAGCTAGAAGGTCTCTGGATTAATTTAGTAGCCAGGTCTGCTCTTTCAGCCGTAAGCCATGCTGTCAGGCAAACCTGATTACACTTTAAGTGGGATGCAAATGAGTTGTGACATTATATCATTTCACATGAAAGGTTCATTACTTGCATTAAGTTGCACAATGCTCTTTTCTAAGCACAAACTCATTACTTTTTTGGGCAGGAGATATTTTTTTAACACAGTTGGATGTGAGGTAGATATTTCTCTTCTTATGTTCCTTCTTAAATGTAACATGTTTCTTTAATAATTTAAACTTAACATTTTTTGAGGTGAGCAAACGTATAAAGTGAACTAGTTTGGGTATACTTAAATCCACTCCTTGATTTTGTTTTTTAAGCTATCAGAGCAAATATAAATTGAGCCAGCACACACACATTACAATTCAAAAACAACATTTAAGCCATCCGCAATGTCATTTTTCAATGTTCCACAGTACTCAGCAAGAATATTCCATACTGATTGATATAATATTTGTGTTTGTAAGATAATTACTAAAACAATGCTTTTGTTCTCATTGGAAAACTTAAGGATTTATTTCTTTAAGGAATTTATTGATTGATGCTGATGTCAACATTCTAAGTCAGTGTTCACCTAGTGACCACATACATTTTCTCCATGATGATCTATCCCTAATCTGGTTTTTCAGACCTTCCAGTGATGCATTTGAAGTCACTTTAACTGAATCCATCCATGTTGCAACTGGCTGCCCTTTTTTTTTTTAACCTTTCCCATGATTAAAGACTTTGAACATCAGAAAAAGGAAACAGATCGTCTATTCAACATCTTCCAACAAAATGGAAATCCGTGTAACTTCATCTAAACTACTCAACCCAATTTAACACAACCATCACAAAGAGGCAGAAGACTAGCAGAGCACAGCCATGAACACCTTTGGACCACCATTCAGAAGATTCCTTAATTTCAGAACACATGAATAGACTTAACCAGAGTTTCAACTGTGAAATTCTTACCATGCTAAACTAAGACAAGTCCAATAATGCTAAAGAAGCCTGGAAGCCTGACACCCTGACAAATTGATCATCAACAGACATATAAACATAATATCTATATACAAAAATAAGCCAAAAAGGGAACAAGATGGGTGGGCTTCAAAATTTTTAGCAACCGGTTCTTTGCCCGGTTGCTGGGTGGGCGTGGTCATGGTGGGCGTGGCCTAATCGGCTTCCTGTACCATTGTGGGGAGAGATGTTTTTGCCCTCCCCAGGCTCGGAGGCTTTCCTTGAGCCTCCAGGAGGGTGAAAACAGCCTCCCCAGGCTCTGTAGGCTCTCTGGAGATCGGAAATAGGCCTGTTTCCAGACTTCCCAAACTTCCAGGAGACCCATTTTTCGCCTTCCCCGGGCTCAAGAGGCTTTCCTCGAGTGTCCAGGAGGATGAAAATGGCCTCCTCGGGCTCTGGAGGCAGGAAACAGGCCTGTTTTCCCCATGCGAGCCCTGTACTTACCTGGGTTCCAAAATGGGCTGTGTTGGGACTTCTGGGAGGTGGGTGGAGCCAGCTAGGAGTGGCTAGGAGTGGGATTTGGCATTTTGCCAAACTGTGCAGAATTTTCGCCACAGATTCGCCCGAACCTTTGTGAACCTATAGCCGCCCACCCTTGGAACAAGAAGACTTCACCAACAATCAATACTCAGGTGAGCAGAGATTAACACCAAGATCAACAGCAGATCAATAATCAAAAACAATACTTCAAAATCCCCAATTAAGGAATTGCCAAACAAACTAATGGTAAACAGCCAAGCAAAGATCCAGTAGACCACTCCCACCAACACTGGCAGGGCAAGCCACTAGAACAGGGGTGTCAAATTGGTGGCCTGCAGGCTGGATGTGTCACACGCAGGCCAAGCTCACCCCAGCTCTGTGAATGGGAAAAACATCACGAAACATCACCTGAAGGCAACGTGACACGGCGAGTTTGACACCTGTGCACTAGAATATAAAACCAGAGCACACTCCCTACTAGCATTGATGATTACCTAATTTGGATAATGAAATATCTGCAAGAAAACAACCAAGGTCAGAGACCATTAAGAACTCTTCACTAAAGTTATTTCACTTGCATTTACTACTGTTGTTAATGCATTTGGCAACACTCTTGAAATATTAAACCATTGCTAGTTAAAAAAAAGAAACTGCAGAAGAAATCTTAATAATAACTATTTAGTTTCTATTCATGTCTTTGGTGTTTACTGCTCAGTCTTAATCATCTGGTGTGAATGTATATTGTAAATATTTTTATCCATTTTCAGTTATAATGAATTAAATAAAATTAGTCTTTTATTGTGAAACAACTGTTTTTCTCCAAGCTTAAAAAGCAATTGCTTCTGCATCTGTAAGCTATCTCCATCATTCGTGCTCTGCTGAATGCAAATGTATATCAAAGGAAAGATTTGTCCCTAATGTAACACAGAGAATTGTATGCAGTCTTGTACTCTAGTTATGCCCCCTCCCTACAAAATAAACCATCTTGTCTTCCTCATAGTGGCAACAACACACACACACACACACACATTCCATTCATAGGCCAGAAAAATGATTAATGATGTCTAGCAGAAATCATGATAATTAAACAAATGGGTTTTTTTAAGAAAAGATGAAAGTTGAGCAAGTTTGATAAATTTATCAATTGCTTTCAATTATAGTTAAATTTAGTCTTAATTTTCTATCAGTAATGGATATAAAATCTATTTCCACTTAATATTCTTTCCTGCTCATAGCAGGGTGAAAAGAAACAATCCTTTTATTATTATTTTTGCAAGTCGTATTTTCTAACTTGAAAGTCCTGTCTTCAAATATTCCAATTATATAGAGAGGAGTATTTATTGTCTAAGGAAAAGCAAATGTTAGTAAATGTAAATGGAGAAGGGTGTAATGACAGCAGATCAAACAGAAGAGCACAAGGATAGGACAGTTTTAATGAAAAAAAAACCTATGACAAATTGAGGCAACACTATAGCTTTATAATATATTTATTGCTGCAATTAAAATTTTCAATGAAAAGTATATATTAAAAATTAAAAGGGCTCTCATTTGAATCTTAAACTTAAAGTATTATCATCAAAAATCTCTAATCATAATCAGCTCTTAAAAGATAAACTTGTGAACTTTAATTTTATTTGTAAGAAATCTCAATTGTATTTCCTCAGTTATTTATTTGCTGTAGTATCACTATGTTCAGACATGGATTACTTCCTGTCACGTGGCACAAAAAAAACTTATTTTAAAAGCATTTCACACATTCCCCAACAGGTAACATTTCACAGATTTTCTCCTCCTTTCTTTCTCAAATATCATTTTTTAAAAATAATAAAAGAGCTTGTTTCACCAATGAATGTTTCTGTCTTCTGAGCTTTTCATACTTGTGCTTTGAAAATATTGAAGTGACTGGTCTTCTTGATTGAGTTCCTTCATTTTCTTTCTTGTACCCATGATGTATTTGGATTGTTAGATAATGTTTTGAGCATCAGTTCTCTCAGCAACTATATTTGGTACTGGCACAGATTTCACCTGTGACCAATCATTTTGTGGATCTAGCAGTAAGTAGAAAATCTGAAAGCATATAGAATGGACTGCCAATTAAACTACAGGGCACTAAAATGCTTTAAAATGAAAGCATCATGGCTTTTCTTGAAATTACTTGCAATTTTCAGAAAGCTGAAGTACTAATCTTCTGAACCTTGTTCATGGCATAAAAATATAGCAAGATGAAAAAGTAAAACTATCTTTTTAAAGGGAGAAAAAGGTAAAAAAAAAAGCTTAAAGAGAAATAGCCAGTCTTTAACAAGTTACTCTTGCTTCCCAGAAACATGTGAAACAAGCATGTAAAAATATTATTCTTTCTGAATAATAACATACGTTGCATTTTATTTATTGAAACATTTTTTTCATGTTGCACAGCCCAATTTATTAATTAAATCACTGTCTCCTGTAACCTCCTTCTGCAAGTTGAAACTTGTTTATTCTAGACACCAACCTAAAGTTTAATATTAATATTTAAATTATTCCTGGCAATTATATTACTGCAAACTAAATAATTTTGTGTAGCCATTAATAAGCAAGAAGTACTTATCTCCTTATGTGTTTAGTCTGGGAAATATCTCATATCCAATCCTTTCAAGAAAAGTAATGTATACTCTACATTGTGTGGTTCCATTACTGAATTTTATATTTAAATTCATATCTACATTCTATAGTTGTTGACTTTTCATCTTCCAGTTGTTATTCTAGCGTAACTTGGGAGGAAATCCTTATAGCAGATGTCTGTAATGCACACTCTTCACAGGTTTAGATTTTATGGAATTTCCCAGTCAGAATAGCTATTACTAGAAATTTTGGGATGTTGGAAGATGAGATAGCTTTTCTTAGGTGGACAAATATAATATTTAGTCATTACCTGTCCTGAGACTGTTGGTCTACAATAACATTTTCTCCTGGGAATCACATAATACTAAGCAATCAAAAGTCAGGACAAATTATAGTGATCCTAATAATGCCACATATATTCATAGCCCAGATTGCTATATTAATATGTAGTTCGTGGAAGGATCAGGTAAGCATTTACCTCTTTTTTTCAGGGACACCATCAGCAAGTACATGATCCTAAAGTCAGTTCTATGTATTAATCATAAAAATACTGTACATTTACTTGTCATCTTTGCTTTATATGGTATTGAAAAGGGAATTAAGTTAATCACTGTGCCAGAATGAGTGCTGAATGATTCTCCCAGACATGCTATATGGCCACCAGTTGCTTCTCTGGGTAATTTACAAGCTTCCCTGCTGTATGATAAAGCACAGGTGCTCAAGCTGTCACCCAGAGCAATGATTTATTAGCTTTTGGAGTACTACAGTCCTTATGTAGCAGACACTAAATCAAGTGAATGTATACAGAAATAATATGTTTTCCGAAGATGACCCATGGAGACTCTTTAACTGCTCCTGCCCTTTTACTACCACTGTTGCTTTTGCCATCTCTTCTCATTATTTCAAAACCCACAGGATTCACATTCTGTCTTAATTCATAAGCAGCCAAGGCTGCTTCGGTGTTAGTTTTATTGCTGTGGATATCTACTTGAAATGTCATACCACTAAGGAGCCAAGGATAACACAGAAAAGAAGAGACACCCTGGGGCAAATTGGGATCGTAAAGAAATTTTGAAGGCTCCAGCAAATCTTTTCTAGTCTGTCCTTTTTGGCATCATTGGCATATGGAAAGAATTTGTCTGTTTTCAATCCGGTCGGAGCATAATTTTTTACAAGAGAAAGCTTTTTCAAGCAAATCTATTCAAAAGTCTCATTTTCCAGCATGCCTGACAGTGACGATCAATCAAAGCCATTGCTTGTTGATTATCTGAATAACCTTTGAACATGGTCAAGAAATTGTTAATTACTATTAAATGCCTGCCAAGTATGGACAGAGTGGGGAAATTCAGTCAATCAAAGTGTAAGTGTAGTGTGGATGTTGAATTTTAATGAGATGTTATTTTAGGAAAAATAAATAGAGCAAGGTAAGTTAGGTATTAATAGAGAAGACATTCAAAGAAGAAAGATATGGTAATCAGCACAAGTCTTGCTAGCAAAATGAGAACATTGCATGACTGAATTGATCATTTTTTGTCTCACTAGGAGTTGTAATCCTATGTGTGGTCCTGCCATAGTTTTGTTTTGAAAGACAAATCATTTCACTGAACAGTATTACTCTAGTCTTATGGAATGCAATCCTTTTCTAAGCATAATGAAACTGCCTACAACCCACCTACACAATTCATCTGTTGGCTGTTCTTAGTGCATTTTTAGTATCAGTGTAAAGTTACTTTATAGGTTTCCTAAAAGGGCCTATGGCTGTCTCCCTGCAATAGTATTGTTCTGTAAAGGTAAAGGCAAATTTTTGGAAACCTGAAGCCTTGACTCTTTACATCAGTTTAGTATTTTCCAGATACATTAGAAACATGACTTTCAGTATTTATAAATTAGAGCAGCTGGGAATTGTTTGATGAAGTTGAATTCCTCACATATACAAAAGATTGTGAGAGTTTTGTTTAGATAATCACTAAAAATGTTTATTCAGTTGACTCAGCTGTCCAGGAAGATTAGACAGTTCTACAAGGTACAGTACTTCTTTTTACTTGGGTTAAATGTGTCAGCCATATACTCAAAGGGTCAGAATCCTAGTAATATATGTTAATATGTGGCATGTGGGAAAGCATATGCATAATTCACTTTTCTCCAAGGACAGTAACCAGGATTTTAAAAAAAGAAGTCAATTCTATATAATAATCTTAGATTGCTTGATTATCCAACCTTCTGAGTGTTTCACTTCTAGTGCACAAATTAGCCACACACCACAGAGGTCAATATGTACTGACATCAATTTATGAATGCTTTGCACTTGGACACTACAATAAGTAAAGGAAGATTTGCTTTGGTTTGACAGCTGCCCAATACTGAAAAGTGATGGTAGACATTTAGGAAAGTACTTTTTGGTTTTCTCTAACTTCACCATGTTAACTTTTCAGAGCTATTATATATTTGGCAGCATCTAACATTCTTTGGTTCATCAAATGCCATTTTATTTCATATTGCTGTATTTATTCTTCACTATCTAGCCAATCTTGGCTAATCTTGAAAAGAAAACCTAAATAGACCCTATTAATGCTTGGATGGCGATAATCAGAATATTCCATGGAATATACCTGGAGAAAGGTAAGGAAAAATTACTTTTGTACTAATTTTTGGAAAAATTACATGGACATAGAGTATGTCTTGAATTTGACTTGACATTTATAGTTTTGTAACATGAATAGATAGATCTTTGCTGTTTTCAGTTTTTATTTTAATTGATGAATATTTGTATTTAAAATATATATTAAATTCGGTTTATAATTTTAGAGATTTGTTTAATAATAATAATAATATTTAAGATATTTGGTAATACATTGCTTTGAGAAAGCCCATTTTTAATCCCATAAATATGTAACTTTGCAAAGAGAGAAATTTTAATACTAATTCAAGAACATTTGAATAAGGCTTTAAAAGATATAAAATCCAACAAAATGAATATGAGATGGAACACAGATTAAATTAAGAAGGTTTTAAGTCAAAGTTGCTAGACTCATAATTTGGCTGTGATGGAACAGAAAAGAAAGAAACAGGATGTAAATAAAAGAGACAAGTTTGCTTTTATTGTATGGGGATTCACCAAGAGATGAGAATCAGTTAGGAAATGTTAGGCTGGAACCAAACCATATGCATTTAAGTAGAGGATCTCTATAAACATAACTCACCAAAATGAGAAAGGTGATAAAAAGCCCCTTTTTAAAAAAGCAGAGATAAATTACAAAAATGCTCTTATCCTAGTTTCAGACGAAGTGGGTTTATATAATAAATATTTTTATAACATTCAGCTACCTTAGTCCAGACAGCTCAATTAGACCCTTATAATAAAATACAACTTTGTGCACTTTTGAGCACTTAACGTGACTGAAAGGCTGTTAGCAAGAAATCTCAGAGAAAATAGGTGCTGTCGAGTGTTTAAGGAAATTGAATTGGCACTGTATTTAACTTCAGTTCTGAAAACTAGTAGATAGGATTCTAGAGTAATTTAATTATATTGTCATTTTGAAGTTTCTTTTCTTAGTTAATATGGTACAATACTAAAAAGGAGGAAGAGGATTTTGTCAAGCATGATGACCGCATTCAAAGTGTGTCAAATCATGACCAGATTGGAATAGCCCACACTGTAGATGAGAGGTCAGTTGGAATATGTATTAAATATTGTGTATGCACAAGTATAGCTCATATTTCACAAAATAATGGGAAGATATGCTTCCAAATGAAGGCTTCACTCACTCTCTTTCAATCCTTAAATGTTATGAAGAAAGGATTGGGATATTTTACCACTACTTCCACTAGTAGTAGAACTGCCAGAGAAGATCTAAAAGTGATTCAGAGTGTCCCAACTGGGCAAGCTGTATATTATCAGCACTTTGATGAAGAGAATTATATTGTTTTCAGAATGCAGACTGTCTCCTTGAAGAAAAACATGGCTCCAATAAAGAGAATAGTTTTAGCTCAGGGTTGAAATGAGAGGCCCTTGGTGCTCCTTAACCAAATTAGGTAACAGCATCAATGCTAGTAAGGAATGGGGTTTGCTTTCAGTTTATATTCTAGTGGCTTGCCCTGTCAGTGTTTGTGGGGGTGATCTTAGTGGTTCTTTAGTTGGACTGTTTACTGTTGGCTTGTTTGCACTTCCTTGATTGGGGCATTGTTTATTTGCTTGGTTGGGCTGTCTGCTAATTGGTGTTCATGCCTCTGTTCTGCCATTTTTCTGCCTGATAAACAAACAGAAGACTGACGAATATTCTGACAAAAAAAATTGGCAAAGATTTCTCAAAAGATTGAAAAAAAAATTCTGACAAACATTCTGACAAAAGAGTCAGACAGAAGAGTGGCCAAATGCATCCCTGAACACCAACTAACAACTAAATTAAATGAAAATTATTTAATTTCACAACATATGGACAGACTTAACCATAGTTTCAAGTGGAAAACTCTGATTATCCTAGACCAAACCAAGTTGAAAATCGGAATTAATATAGCTTGCTGTACAACAGGATATGAGAAATACAGAAATGGATCTCAAGGTATATCAGTGCCATGTAGAGATTGCAAGAAGCTACAATACTATATTCAAGAACAGCGTATGATTTTCTACAAAGGCTTGTATGGTAGTGTTTAAATTCCATCACAGGTAAATTCCATGTTTGGGGGAAGGAATTTGGAACAATGCTTGCTGGTTATGTTCCAATAAACATACATGTATTTAGGTTCCTTGTTCTTATACAATAATAGCAAACATCCTGGTTACTTTTCTGGATTGCTTTGTGATCTATTTTGCTATTCAGTTTTTAGTTCTTAGTATTTGTGTGTGTGTGTGTTCTATTACATTTACTTAATTAGTCAGCTCTTAATTGATTTGGACATATCTCAATGCTAAAAATTTTTGAACTGGACTCTAGCAAAAAACTGCTGTGCTTGATCTGTGTTATGGAATAACCTTATCTATACCATCCAGAATATTCTGGTTGCTGGTCAAAGAATTTGATTTGTAGGTAGACACTTTTAATTTAAAATCAACGGTTACAAAGAGAATTCTGTATGATTTCTAAAGAAATTAGATTCCTAAATGATGGAAATACCAATTTACCATGGAAAGCAAGAAAAAAGGTTATGTTTTCTATATGTATATAGATAGATAGATAAGATAGATTCTTATCAGAAATGAGAGCTACCCATATGCTAATGAGAGCTACCCATATGCTACCCAACTACTGTATTTTACAATTTGTTAGATTCTTCCAAGTATCTATTGGAAAAGACAGACAAACAGCAAATGGTAATTTATGCTGATAGTATTTGTAGTTGTTAGTTTTCTAATGTCATACCAAATTGAAATTGTTCTTCCCTGACTTATACAGAACAGTTATGAAGAAAGTTTGCAGAGCAATAGCTATTGCAGTAATTTCCTGTCTTATGCACAGAAAGAAATATAAAGGATATTGTAATCAAATGTTATTTTTTAACGTGCACATTAAATATATGTAAGCCTTTTTAATCATATTTTCTTCTTGCATAGCAAGATAAAATGTCAGTATTTTCTTTGTATTTGGCAAATAGAAACAGCCACTTTTATAGGAACATTCATTTTTATCATCAATACATTTTTGTTGTATGCACTGCAAATGTACGTATGTGTTCCAAAGATGCTTTTTCAGGAGGCAACTGGACTTTTTTGTTTTTCCTTTTGAAGACATTTCTCTTCCCGTCCAAGAAACTTCTTCAGCTCTGTCAGGATAGTGGGGAATGGAACGATTTATATTTCTTGTAGACAGCTGCTCCCACACCATTCAAAAAGTGTTCTTTCCAAATTGTATAGCTATTGTATTGTACTGCAAATTGTATTGCAATTGTATTGCAGACTACAGGAACCAGGAGCACTACTCAGGTGACCCTGAGGACACAGATAGACCTCTAAGTGCTTCAACAAACCTCTAAAAGGATGCAAATGACCAGCTGTCTGCAAGGAATATAAATCCTTAAATTCCCCACTATCCTGTCAGAGCTGAAGAATCTTCTTGGATGAGAAGCAAAACGTCTTCAAAAGAAAAAACAAGAAAGTCCAGTTGCCTCCTGAAAAAGCACCTTTG
>JANHFL010001887.1:110903-124617 GCA_032468155.1 Oxyrhabdium leporinum
CTCTCTCTCTCTCTCTCTCTCTCTCTCTCTCTCTCTCTCTCTCTCTCTCTTTCTCTCTCTCTCTCCAGAAGAGATAAAAATATATAAAAAATGCAATTACAAAATTAATCATTTAATGTATTTAAAGGTTGCCACATAATCTGTGTACATAATTTGCTTTAGTGTGCTTCCTTGGAGAAGGTCGAAGTAATCTATGCATTTTTTCTTCACATAAAACAATCATGTGAATAGGTTGCCTGAGAGATAACTTAAGAACATCCAATTAGTTGCCTGTACTAGTTAGTATTGTTTTTCTCCCTGTCGCAGTTTAACCCCCTAGTCATGATGGGCTGGTTTATTTCTTCTTTTATAAAAGCTCTATGGATTACAATTATTCTATGGCACATTGAAATGCTGCTTGATATTGCAATCTTTTAAGTGATAAATAATGAGATCATACAGAGTCATTTGTCATAAACATTGCCTTAAAATGTTTTGCACAATTAATATCACCTGCATTGATCATATTGTTATAATAGTTTGTTATTACAACAGTAATATGAATCTAAATTGGCCTAATGCAATGTCTTATTAAATAGTTCAGTGCTAAATCCTGTGTGTTTCATGTTAAATTGAATATTGTAGAATACCAAATTATGGAAATTCTTTCAGTTTATGTATTGCACAACATAAGGTTGAATATTTGATTTAGTTGGAAAGACTACAAACATTATCACTGTTAATCCTTCTCTTTCTTATAAACATCTAAAACAATACAATGTGAGGATATTGAAGATGTCCTATATATTCTATGCAGTTACATTCAAGCTATTGTGTATTAGTTTCTATTTGGAGATGGTATTATTAGAAATCTGAATTCTGTAAATCAGAAAGTATGCATATTGTATGCAGGATTGATATTTTGGAATATACAGTCAGTCCCCCAGTTAGCCTGCCTGTAGATGTCACCGGAGCTCTTTCATATCAGTGTTTTTTCCTTTATTCTCGAACTCCCCTTTCTTGATTCTAATTTCTGGCTCCACTGCACTATGATTTAACAGAGCTTTGATGCTGATTTTGGCATGCTCAGATCAGTTTCTTTTCTTTTTTTCTTTATTCCACTCCTACAACTCTTAAAAGGATAATATGCTGCTTTTTCCAAGTCAATTAATATTTAGGGCAAATGAAACTGGAAGATAAAAAGGTCAATTGTTGTAGGATGGCTGCAGAAACCTTCCTGGTTTAGTATTGTATTCATCCAAGGATTAAATATTGCTATATTAAAATAGAACAGAACAGAACAGAACAGAATAGAATAAATCTTAATCAGCACATTTTTAAAATGATTTTGTTAGTGACTTCTTTTAGACTGTTGATAAATTTTATTGTTTTCAAATTTGTTCTGGGTGTTACTTTGCTAACTGGTATATAACTTTGCTATTTCATTGTCTCCTACAATGATTGGAACATCAGGACATTGGTGTGAAAATTGTTGTCAAGCAAAACTTTAGAAAAGAGTATTTCATTTAAATTGTTTCCATACATTGTTAGTTTTTCTTTTTTTTTAAAAAGCAGGCAACTTGCTGCCTGTCTTTTGTTCATGTAAATCAGCCCATAGTTTTATCTGCATCAACTTGTTATCCTTCATTAATTTATTTTTTATTAATTTATTGTGTGGCATCCTTATTAACTGTTTCTTTAAATTGATTTAGTAGCAGTGCAACCAGGAGCATATTTTCTCAGAAGGAAATTTCATTGCACTCATTGGGGCATGCTCTGAGATCAGTCCACATAGATTGTGCCACAAAAACGCAATTCTATGCACACTCAAATTGAGGGTAAAACTCAGCAAGTATAATTAGGCAATTCTGTATAAGCATTCACAGAGTGCACTATGAATGTAATTTGAGGGCAATTGTACTTGAACCAAAAACTGCCTTTCTGATTTGTGCATTTGGTTTTACTTCTACATATTATGCATCTGCAACATATGGAGAGAGAGAGAGAGAAAGCTGTATATTCCTAATCATGTATTTATCTGGCTAGTTCTAATTTTGCACTGATAGTAGGACAATTGCTGTAGAATTGAAGTCTTTCTGCTGGTTGTCTCACCACAATGTATTTAAATCACCAAAAATGCCTAAACAAATGAAATCAAACGGGCAACTCCCCCATGTGTTGAAATAGTGGGGGCACTGTGGAGCCTTGCTATATTTGAATTTGAATTTTCTTTTAATGGATCACTTCCAAAAAACAGACAGTGTTACCGGTAGAAGTTTATTTACTGTTTGCCTAAGTAGTGTGGGGATATTAAAAAAGACAAGGAATTGAATGCACTGTATGTAATGAAGAAGTTCTTATAACATATAGTATTAAATATATTAATACATAATAGTGTATTTGGCACCATGTTCTGCTTTTTGCTATAAAATTCTCACTTGTTTAATGTGTTTTGATGGCAGGTAAAAATGTAGGATATAAAAATTTATCTTTTTTTTTTTTTACTTTTAAGAGGGAAAACCTGTCTGTGTTTATTTCTTATTTTTTATATTCTTAAATTATAAAGAAAATCTTCAGCTTGACCTACTTGGTATTGAATTTATGGGTATCCATAAATTTGGAAAAAAAACTCCAAACATATCAAAAGCTAGCAGTAGCAAACCATTTCTATGCCAAGAAAACTTAGAAGCTCTATGTAAAATTAAGCTTGATTCAAAGTAGTCTTCTTTAACATGCAAAGTAACAGAAAACTTTGCAATAATTTTCTATGGAGATGAATTTCCTGAAAGAGAAAATTATTCTTAGCTAACTATAGCAATAGAAAATGGGCATCATTTCAGTGTAAATAATTCCAATAACTTGAACACATTCAATAACTTTTGTGTTTGGGATTGTTTTCTACCAATCTACTTTATCACATGTCTACACAATTCTATTTTTCTGGGTGTATAGAGGTTTTTGTGCTTTAAATCAGAAGAAATATTGGTCTAGAAAAAAGCAGGAAGTAGAAGGAGATATTTTTTTTAAGTGTAAACTTGAAAACTTTTCAACTTCTGAAAACAATGACTAGATCGGGATGTTAAATTTGCATTGTCATGGCATTGTCACATGACGTATTGGGACTTTTTTTCCCTTTGATAAACCGGGCAGGGGTGGGGCCAGCACATGATGCATCCGGCCCACGGGCTGCGAGTTTGACACCCCTGTTAGTCCATCATTTTGAATTATGAAATAATTAAAATTGAACCATTTTAATGCATTCAAACTAATTAATGCATTTTCAAACTAATTAATGCATTTATTAATGCATTTAAACCCTTTCTCTGAAACAACAGCAATTGGAGTCCTTCAGAGTAGTTTAACACAGTGTTTTTAAATCTCAGAATCATTTAGGTTGAATGGACTTCATTTCCCAGAATTCTCCTGCCAGCATGCTGATTGAGGAATTCTGGGAAGTGAAGTCCATGCAATTTAAAATTGATGAGATTCAGAAACACTGGTTTATTATATACAAAATGATTCCTACTCCTAAATGGGGAATTTACTAATATGTGATTTTAGGATAGTGTGTTGGCCATTAATAATCTTTGGTTTAGTAAATATATAGAAAGTCAAAGTGGAACCTTGACAGTGGAAAAAGAGCTTTGACCTTAAGAAATCCTTTCTCAAAACTTACAAAAATAGTCCTTAGCTAGCTTATATTGGGATTTTTTACAGTGGCAGATAGGACTCTTTATCTGTTTACTATATTGAGGAAGATATATATATCTGAACACACCCACGCCCCCAACCAATCAGGCCATGCCTCTACCGACAGTTAAAAGGAAGAAAAACAGCTGCTAGCTCCCATTGAGCGCAAGAGAGCGAACCCGAACGTATAGCCTGAAGATGGCGAGTGCGATCTCGCCGAAACGTTGCAAAAGAAACCGCCAATTCTACGCGGGAGAAAACCCGAAAAGAACTGAAGATACACATACAAATACCCGTGAAAACCTCAAAATATATATATAGTTTTTAATAATGATTGTTAGAGGATTTTGTTTTTGTTTTTTTTATTTTATTTATTGTGCTTGGTCTTGTTTTTAATTCTTGTAAACTGCCAAGATTTACCTAAGTAAAATGGGCAGTTATATAATTTGAACAAATAAATAATTTTATCAGATACTATGACAACTTAAGCAAAAGTATTACTACCATGTTTCCCTGAAAATACTACCTGTTCCAAAAATAAGACCAATGGGCCTAAATATATGCCTTTTCCCAAAAATAAGCCGTAGTGAAGGGGGTGAGGGTGGCCAGCACAGGAGGCAGCCCTTCCTTTCCCTGGTCAGCTAATGGCACCTGGGCTCCTTAATCGGGACCCGCGGATCAGCTGAGCTGATCGGGAGCTGCCTCTTGTTCTATTTCTCTGGACACCTGTGGGTGTTTCTTGCACACTCTTGCCAGCTCCAGCTCTGCTGCGGCATGAGGCAACCTTGCACCAAGGGCCCATTGTCGAATCTTGATCCGGAGCTCGCCATAACTGGGGCTGTTGGTGGTGGTGGTGGCACAGAGCTGCAACCATTGGAACTGACGAGTCCAATGATCAGCTAGGCCACGGCAGTGGCGGGACACATCAGGACAGTGCTGGCCAGCTGCTCATAAGCAGGTTGCTCTCCTGGCCAGGTCTGGCTGCAAGAGGCATTGGCAGGCAATGACGTGTGCGGCCAGCGCAAAGAACAGGGAGGCGATGGCGACAGAGGCGAGTGCAACACAGGCACTCATCAGCTGTTTGCCCATGTGGTCGTGCACAAATTCCAGCCATGCTTCCCAGGACTATGCACCATGCTGTTGGCCCAGTCATGCCACTGTGACCGGATGTCCTGTTGCCGCTGTTGCCTCCCTGTTCTTCATGCCGGCCAAGGACCTCGTTGCCTGCTGGTGCCACTCATGGCCGGACCTGGTCAGGAGAGCAGCCTCATTCTTCGTTGGACTCGCCAGCTCTGATGGTTGCAGCTCCGTGCCCTCCACCACCATCCCAAGGGCTCTCTGCCCTCCTGGCTGCACTGCTCTTGGCTGCCCTGCAGCTTTGGCTGGCAAGAGCTCAGTGGTAGCCCTGCAGCAGGATGGAAGAGGGAAGGGGAGATCACCCCTTCCTCCTTCATCCAACTGCTCCTCCCTGGCACAGGACAATTTTTGGAGTGCAAAGGAGGAAAATGGCTTCCTCCCCAGACCCATATCCATTTTCCCCTGACAAAACTATGCAAAAAGTCAGCCCTCACCGGCACTCAACTTCACAGACAGCGGGCTTGGGAAGAGCAATGTGGCTCTGCCTGTAATCAAGCTAGACTGGGGAGGAAGAGAGCATGAGTGAACCAGGGGCCCTTCCCTCCAGCCTTTGCCCAAAGCCCCGCACCACACCAGGAGGCTGAAGTTGGAATTTCTTTCTCCCCCTCTGACCCACATGTAACTTGGCAAAGGGACTGTTTCTCTCTGCCCCCTTTTCCAGCTGCTGGATCAGGGGGATGAACCTAGCTTTGCTGCCCATTGCAGATGGGAATCTCAAAGCCGAGAATGAATGTTTGTGCTACAACCAGCCCCTAGATCGGCCTCCTGCAAACTCCGTCTTCCGAGGAGCCCGACTGAACTTTTGCATGCCACTCACTGAGGCAGAGAGTGGGGCTGGAGCTAATAGATGGCCAAGCTAAGTGCCTGAAGGACCCCCATCTCATTGTCAAAAATAATAAGACACTCCCCCTGAAAATAAGGCCAAGCGCTTATTTTGGGGATCAAAAGAAAATAAGACCCTGTCTTATTTTCCGGGAAACACGGTATATTGTTTTGCATGTAAACTATTGAATCATTTGTTTGAGCATATATTGAGCCATGTGAACTTTTAAAGATAATCAGCATAGAAGTCACTGATTTTTTCACATTTTAAGGAAGCCAGTAAGTAAGTGATTTTCTTAACCATGCCTTTTTGGCTCAAGGGTGCTTTTTCAAAAGGAAACTGGACTGGTTTTTCTTTCATGAAAGTGAAGAAGAAATTTGGCTTCTCATCCAAGAATCTTCATTGGTTCCGGCAAGGTTGTGGGACTAAAAAAGGATTAATTCTGACAGGATGGGGGTGTGGGTGGCGCTGAAAGGATTGTATTTATTTGAAGTAATCTCTCCCGAGAGCTCTTGTGGCAACTTGGGGTTTATGTGGGCCTCAACATTGCTTGTATCAGAGTACAAATGGGGTGGAATCTTCTTGGAACTGCTTAAAGGACTGCATTGGTGGCCAGTTGCCTTTTGAAAAAACACCTTTGAGACAACTATGACTTGGATGACTGAGAAGCTCCACAGACACACTTTTTTGAATAAACCATAATCAGGTGACATTACAGTGTCCCAAGTCATATTTCAAACTAGTTTTATAAACTAGTTTTATACAACATTACTAAACCAATAAACCCGATTATTCTTTATGCCATGTAAATATTGTTTTGCAGGATTGCTTTAAAAAAACAATAACATGATCATGTCCATGGAGTCATTGGATGTCAAATTGTTTTATATTTATTTATTCAACTTATGTTTATATTAATGCTAGCTCAAGAAATGGAAACATAAGACAATAGCATCTACTTGATATTATTGGGTATGGCTGATCAGTGATGTATCAGCTTTGTTTATCTAAGCAAAAGGATGGTATAGTTTTCTTCTATAAGTAGATATTACCTACAGTGAAATCAAGGTAACACCATCACCAACAAAAAATATTGAATATGGCCCTTTTCACTTTTCTACTGTGCTTTGAATAATCATTATAATTACTTTCACTTTTTGAAAGATGTCAGTCAAAATGCTTATTTTCTTGTTCCTAAGGATATAAGTACCATTATCTTTTACTCTCATTTCTGGAAAAACCTCATAAAGCTCCAGATACTGTAACTCTTATTGAATTATGATAGGTCAAATTCATTTAAAATGGAGACTGCTTTTGGTGCATCTTTCACTTAGTCAACAAGTTATGGTTTTCATTTGTCACAGCATTTAGTTTTTACAATATTGATCAATTTTCACCAGGATTTCTGTCAAAACTTTTAAAATGAATGAGATAATCAAATTTGGTTATTGATAAGACAGTTTTTGATATTTTAGCTTATAGTTTTAGATCTTTAAGATTCTATAATGAAAAGAAATGCAAGAGAATATATGGAATGTCAGATTACATTCAGATTCATCATTTTAAATGTTTTTATCTGCTGCAATGGTTTAATTAGAGAAGTTTCCTTTTAGTAGAAGCATTTGTATAATGTTAATGAAACTGAGGAGCATGAAATGTGGTTTCCCTGTTTTTAAATGAAGCTACTTTTACAGAAATAAATGAGAAATGAAGAAATTGTTGAATTCACAGTGCATGAAATTAAGACAGCCCAGACTTTATTGGCAACATTTTTCTTTTATGGAGTTTTTTTAATATATATTTTGAAGGCTATAGAATTGAGTAGTAATGGGGTAGTGGTTAGATTGTGTTTGCTTTCTTTTTTCGTACAGGGACTTTTGGGAGGCAACACAAATGGAAAACTCATATTTTGCACTTTATGCTTTGATCATGAAAATCCCTGCAAAAGTTAAAATAGTGGAAAGAATTTTTATCTTTCTGTTATATGCTCATATGTAGGTCAATGATAACCCATGATTATCTTTGCCTTTGCTTACCTACTTAATGTAAAAGTCAATGTATCTGATCACAAGAACTGAATGCTAAAGTGTTTTCCTTCTATATATAACATAAATACTTCCTCATGACCTATATCCTGGAAGTTGTAACCTTTGTTAATCAGTGAATGGCCTTTGATTCACACCATATGTTTCCATAAACTACAATATTGTCACGGATATTGATGATGTGTAAATTTACAACTCTCCTATTCAAAATGGGATGCAAGGTTACAATGTTTGGCTAACAATCAATTTGACACTCACACTTTTCCAAGGCCAATTATCACTTTGAATTACAAAGTATTCTCTTTATGGTCATGGATGCCCATGTCCCTGTATACCCCTACCTGTACTTCTCAGTTGTAAAGTCAACAAATGCATACATATATTCATCTTCAATTTCTATAGCCTTTTATAAGAACTTGGTTGACTAATCTCTGTTGTTCTTTGTTCTAAACAGGAGAACAGTCACTCAATATAATTTGCTAGCTTTAATAAAACATTGGATCCTCCTTAATTGTTGGCATGTACTTAAATAGGTTTTCACAGCACAAATTCAGTCACCTCATTTAGATTTTTCTCATATTAGATATGCTATTTTGCTTCATAGGATTTCCACTGAAACAATGGCGAAATGCAACTGGAACAGAATTAATTAGGATAAGAAAATTTTAGGCTTTCAAATATGCCTCTAAAAAAAATTCTTTAAAAAAGCAGAAATACATTTCTCTAAATTAGAGTAAACTGGCACAAAATGACTATTACAATTCCCCGCAGTTACTTCAATGCAAAGAGCTAGAAGTTATACTATTCTTTTGAGTCGGTTAATCTTAATCTTTTTAGAAATAAAATTATTTCAGTTTTTCCAAAGGACTGTGTGGGTGGATGTTACAATTACTTTTCACTATCAAAACAATTTTATTCTTAGAAGTAAGACTCTTCAAAACAATGATTTTGCCAAAATATATGCTCCTGAAAAGGAAAGAATCAGGAAAGCATTTATCTCTGTGGGGATCTGGAATGTATTATACATATTACACTAATGTCTGTATTTCTTTCTGTATAAGAAAGCCTATGTTGTGTAGTAGTTATGGTGCTGGGCCTGAAACAGGTAACCTCAGGTTATAATCTTTCATTAGGCAGAGAAGGTGGCTCAGTGACTTTGGGACACTCACATCCTCTCAGCATTAGACTAGGAATTAAACAAAAAAAAATGATATAATAACCTTCCTGGTACTGTACATGGGCTATATTATGGTCCATATCCTTCAACAAAGAAATCTTCACCATGCATTGGATTGATTTGCCCAATATATAGAAAATGAATATTATCTCTCCCTCTCCCCCTCTCTCTTCCTCCCTCCCTGTCTCACCCTTCCTGTCTCTCACACACACATGCATGCACACACAAAGTCTATAGTATGACTTCATCTATCAATATGACTTCACTGATGGCTGCAGAAAGAATTAGGATGGGGATAGTTCATTTTTCCCACTCAGCTTCATTTTGTCATTGGAAGTCTATCAAAAGATGTGTTTGCGAATAATGAGAAATGCCCCAAAGAATAATATATGATGCCAAAGTCAAGGTTGCCCAAGAGGGATTTTTTAAAAACAAACAAACAAACAAACACCTGAACATAGTGTCAGCTGATAAAGGAAAAATAATATTATTGTGCAAACAAATAATAGAAGAGGATGTTGAATATTTATCACAAGTAAGCAATCTTGCAAAGCACTTTTTCTCTACACTGAGTATTGCCACTATGCCTGCCTATCAATTGTTTTTACTCTTTCTGTTGCTTTTATACATCATTCTGAAGTTCTTACTACCCATTCATCCTTCTTAGTATTTCATTACCAACTCTGATTTCTTCTCAATTCAGTGAAGAATGTTTCACTTGGAAATGGAAGGAAACATGTTTGCCTCTGTCCATTTTACTTTGTTCTGCCAAAAAGCTAGAATTCTATCTGTGCTTCCTTCTTTTGTGTCTTAAAAATGGGCCCATTTACACAAGATGTTGAAAATTAGACTACAAAACATAGCTTCTTGTTTATTATGCCAAAGGACATTATTCAAATGTCTAAACATTGTGCACTATAGATGAATCTCTATTATTCACTACAACTCTTTTTAAAATGATTGTTACATGAAGATGTTGAAAATGGAAGCTAGTTTTTTTCAGGTTTCCTCTGATTTTAGACTAGAACTCAACCCAATATACTTAATATAATAAGACATTTCTGAGCAGATTAGTTTTGAAGTTTCAAAGAATGAGTAAACATGGTATTAAATTTTAATCCACATGCCAATATTTGGTCATAAATTGTAAAATTGTTCCAAATAAATTTGTCAGGATATAGTAATTAAAATCAAATAATTGTCCCATCAAAATGATATTATATGCAATATTAATCATGTGTTTAATAACAATGCTATCTTGAGATAATGTTGGGTGAGATAAACTGCCAAATATGTTATTAGTTTTCATTAGCAGAGTTTCATTTAAATGACAGTCAGATAACCTAGTCTATTCCAGCTCTGTAATTTTTAGAGATGGTTAATTTGACAGTGATAATTCACAACAGAATATGCTGAAATAAAACCGATGCCTTTATCCCATGAAAATGTTATGCATTTCTATTCATATTATTTATGCTGCAGAATTATACACTCATTGTGTGGTTATAGATTAATACAGCCTTCTGCCAATCTGGCATTGTCCAAAGGGACTTATTTTCAGAATTCTGACCCTTGGAGATCTGATACACTTGGATGAAACAAACGAGAAAAGGCTGTTCATTAGAAACTCTGAACTGAAAATCATTCTAATTTTGCAAAAATACGATGGTGGCTAACAGGAAGATTTTCCACAACTTTGCTGCCATGGAGTAAGTCTAAGACGTCAGAGGTGGAGAAGCATTTGGAAGTAGGCTGATCTTTTCTGTCAGGAGTTACTGTATTAGCAACCAAACAAGAGTTTGTCCTATCTTTGAATTGTATAAAAAATAGTGTTTAGTGCTATTTTCACACAGCTATGGTTACTAAACCTATCCATCTCAGATTAATTAGGATACAAATCTTTATTTTGATCAGACAGTAAGAGAGATGCATTCATTCAACTTGCCTCTCTTCCTTTTTCATAGTGGCATCAATCTTTTGCTAGCTCAATTCACAATACATCTGAAAAAAATAAAGCACCTTTTACAAATGATTGTAGATCAGATGTTTCCCATGTTTCTTCCAAGTCATTAATTTATTTAAAAGTGTATCCCTTGCTTTACGTAATTCTCAAAGTAGAGAATGAAATTAAAAGAAAAACTAAGGAAACATAACAATAAAGCTGCCTGAAAGACACGATGCATAGAGAAGCAGGAGTAATTGGTAAAGTCAAACAGATGTGAAACTGTCTATATCTGCATTCCTATGCATATATATGTGCATATTCAACATGCTGTGAATTATTTCTAAGTAAACATACATTAAATGTATGTTTAATGTATAATGTATAAAGTGTATCCCTTTCAGTCATGTCCAATTCTAGGGGGCGGTGCTTACTTCCATTTCTTAGCCAAGGAGCCAGCATTGTCTGAAGACATTTCCATGATCGTGGCCAGCATGACTATATGTCATGGTGCACAAAATACTGTTGCCTTCCCACTGAAGTGGTACCTATTTATCCATTCACATTTGCATGCTTTTGAACTGCTTGGTGGACAGGAGTTGGAGCAAGTAATGAGAGCTCATCCCATCGCATAGTGCTTGGGTTTCACACCTGTGCTATCAGCTTTCCAGCTAACAAGCTCAGTGTCTTTAACCTCTGAGCCATAGCACCCCCTAAAGCATACATTAGATACATTAATTAGTTAGAATACTTTACAAAATAGAACAGAATAGTGTATTTGGCGAAGTGTGATTAGATACACAAGGATATAGCCTGTAGTGTAGAAGCTCTCAGTATCCATGCAAAGCAACAAAGTAGTAATAATCATAATATTAATACCAATAAGAGGGGTTAGTAAAGAAGATAAGAAGGATGTTAATACTACAGCTGTACAACATGAGTAAATTATACTTAGATATAAGACATTATTGTGAGAAGTAGGTGTTTAGCAGAGTGATGACACAAAGGAAAAAAATGTCCCTGTATTTAGTTGTTTTGGCATGCAATGCCCTATCATGGCATCCCGAGGGAAGGAGTTGTCTGTTTCTATCCAGGATGTGAAAGGTTTGTAGAAATTTTCTCAGTCCTTCTGACTCACACAGTATACAGGCCTTCTATGGAAGGCAGACTGGTTGCAATTGTTTTTTTCTGTTGTCCTAACTATCTGTTGGAATCTGTACCAGTCCTGTTTGATTGCTGTACTAAACAGTTAATTAATATTTATATATTTATTTACTTTAATAATTAATTAATGATTAAATTAATTATTAGAAGAAATTAAATACAAATTAAGATCAAATTAATTTAATTTAAAATAGTTTAATTATTTAATTTAATTGTGTTTAATTAATTAAGCATTCATTAGTTAAATGAATTAAAATATAATGATTAATATAACCATAAATTAACTTTAAAAATCTGTAAAGCTTAATTAAAATATAACACAATAAGAAATAACTTACCTGATCTCCCAAATTACCACTCAAATGTTGTTCTGGAGATCCTTAAAAACGTGGCTTTTCTCCCATCTCTGCCATAGGGTGACTGTTGCGTATTTTGTGTACCGCTTGGCATTTGTGTCCAGGAATAAATTGTCACTTATTTATTACTGCTTTTTATTTTTTATAATGTAACCATACAGAGTTACTCTGAAATTGAATTAAATCCACAAAATGAATGTGTTCTATTAATGTGAAGAACATCAACAATTGTTTCAGTGTGTTTTAATAAAATACATATTCTTAATTTCACATAAATAATAAAATAGCACAGAATCAGTTTATTAACTTTTTGCTCATATGTTTTTCTAGTCATATAGTTTGCAACAATATTTATTCTAAATTACCATGATAGCAGTTTTTCAAAATATTATTATCCCTTTGGCTATGTCAACATGAAGTTAGGGATGAAGGAAATGATGTTCTTGGAGATGAATAAACTGCCAATTTTCTGGATCACTTGTAGAGATAAAAAAATGTAGATATATTTGTGAAGAAATATGCATATTTGTGATTGTAAATGCTATGGATCCAGCATTTACATTCACTGCATTTATGTAGACAATGGATACAGGTATTTGGTGAAATGGAAAATCATCTCTCCCCCCCTTTTTTTTGTGCATTATAACTTTATAGAAATAAAGGCCTCTAAGCTTTTGTCATTGAATAAGGCTGTTATTATCATAGACCATTATAACTTCATGGAATAGTACAAAACCAACTACAGCTCTCCAAAACATCCTAAGCTTCCCCAGAAATTAAAAAAAACAGGAGTCATGTAAAACCTACCATGTATACTGCAACAGACAATATGTAGGATGAACATGCATCCATGAACACCAACTAGCAGTCAGAAAACTCTTTATTTTCACAACATATTGACAGATTTAATTATAATTTGAACTGGGAGCTGTGTCCATCTTAAACCAAGCCAAATTGGCTATCAATAGACACATAGACATAAACATCTGCATACTAGGTAAAAGAAACAATTAATAAGCCCAAAAAGGACTTCCTGTTGTACTTCCGGTGGCATCGGGAGTGACGACCGCGAGCTCTGTGGCCCTTCCCCGAGCTTTCCTTGTTGGAGGGCTCTGAAAGGAGCCATATCCACCCTGTAGGGGTGGTGAAGTAAAGGGGAGTACCTGGCAGGTCGAGGAGAACCTCATCTCACCTCCCTGACTAGGAAAATTCCCCTCATCCGAAGACGAGGAACAGCGGCAGCCAAAATGGCTACCATGAAGTCGGAGACAACTGGAACACCTAAGACTGTGCTGGAGTGAAGTAGGTGAATGGTGTTTGGAATTGGGTGAGAATGAACATTTTATCTCATTTGAAACCCCAAAAGAATCAGTAAAAGGATCCACAATTTCTGATTTAGCT
>JANHFL010001887.1:124717-145592 GCA_032468155.1 Oxyrhabdium leporinum
ACTTCTGGAGGCAAGTTGTTCCACTGATTAATTGTTCTGTCAGGAAATTTGAGGGGCTCCTACAAAAATGAGGGAGTAAATCTATTTTCCAAAGCACCAAAAGGCACAATAAGAAACAATGGATGGAAACTAACTAAGAGAGAAGCAACCTAGGACTAAGGAGAAATTTCCTAAGTGAGACCAATCAGCCGATAGAATAGCTTGTCTTCAGAAGTTGTGGGCACTCCATCACTAGAGGCTTTCAAAAAGAGTATGGGAAGTACACTCCAAAAGGACAGTGCCAGGAACCACTAAAACAATGCAGAAAACTCAAAACACCCATTCCCCCTTTAAAAAAAAGTCAACCCAAAGCAAATGCAGCAGCTGAGAGGGAAACCAAGAGCAGCTGCTCATGCTAATTGAAAGTCTGGGTGTGATGTCAAAAGCCATTAACCCTTCCAACTCTATTATTCTATGTTTTCTATGTTCTAAATTGGGTGCTTCGCAGCAGAAGCAATACAGCTGACTGGACCACACATGCGTTAAATTCATGGCCTGTATGATCAAGCTGCATCATTGTCCCCTCCTGAATCTTTCCCCCAGGAAGAAACAAGAAGTAGCCAACACTGCAGCAGCTATAAAAGATCTTGGGGAACTCTAGGGAATATCAGCTGATCACAGAAGTGTTACTTAATACTCTTTATAATGAAAATGTTTGTAATCTTGTGCTTCTTCCTGAAGAGGTTAATCCCATCCCTAGATGCCTGATTAATGGGATTCCTTGCCCTAATCCTGTCCGTTTCTCTTGTTTATTGACTTGATTCAGTGTGTATCAGCTGCATTCCAGCTGCAACTGTTAAGTGGTTCTTAGTTGTCTGTCCAGAGTTATTAACCAAAGGGAGAGAGAAGAAAAAAACCCTCTCTTGCACTTTATTTTTAGCCAGTTCTCCTAAATGCATAAGCAATTAAGTAACGGTTTGGGTGAACCGATGAGAACTGGCTGAATCTCACCACTGAATGTGAGAAAGAAACTCAAGATAAATATAACTTGATTCTACATGGCATGAAATGAGACAGAGAGAAACTTTGGCAGCTTTTAAGATTCTGTTATTATACAATAGAGTTCCAGTGCTCTTTCCAGTATCTATTTCTGATCTGGCCTTCTTTAACTGCAAAAAGTACTTATTTATAATTCCAATTTGACTTACAATATGGTTTCAAAATATCTCACATGGTGTACTAACCTAACTAAGCAATCATCATATGAAAATATTATGATTAATGGTTAGCAAATATATCCATTTGTTCAGCATTTGTTTGAAGAACTGATGCTATATGCATTAGTAATTACTATTATGATGGAAAAGGTAGCATGTACTTCTATTATATTTTTTTAAAGGTACTGGTGTTTAACATTTTACTTCTAAAAAAAATCATTTCACAAAGTGGGTATTTTTATGACCATCATAATCCCTGAATCTATGGATTAATTGGGGGAGCCAAAATGTCTGTTCAATCAGACATTTAGTGGAATGTTCAATAAATCTGAATATTTAATTAAGATTTTATGCACACATATCTTATACAGTTAATGCATCTTCAACATATTTTACACATTTAGGATTAGGATTTAAATGCATTCAAGATGTTGTATGTTGTACCTGCATTCTGCTAAACTGAGATCTGTTTAATTCAGAGCTTACTGTATTATCATCAGAAGGTTACTTTGATCCTCTATGTACGCATTTTAATTTTTCTGAAGAGTTACATTGGCTGAGTATATTTTTCTGTAGTACCTATTAGTAAAAACTAATATGAACTAAAAGAAATAGGGAACAAATAGTAGAAAGGAAAAGAAAAAAGTAGGGAATAGAAAGAAAAAAAGAAAAGAAAGAAAAATAGGAATATAATAAAGAAAAATAAAAGGAACATATAAAGAACTTAGTTTCAAAATTCATCATAACAATACTAAATATTTCTGGAGGAAAAAATGAAGATTGCATTTAATTTCATTGTACGAGGTGCAATGACAAAGTAAAGTAAACTAAAATAAACTAAACTAAAATGGCAGACTTCAAAAAGCAGAGCTCATAACTGCAGCAAAGAAGAAATAATTAGCGAGTAGAGCATCTCACTGAACATCTCTGGACAAAAGAGACAATTTAAGATTTCCTCAAGTATTACCAAACAGTTACTTATAATCAGGAGGCCGCAGTCTCTGGCAGGTTTTAAGCACTGGGAGATGAAGGTATAGCCATCTTATTCAAACTGTGGTTGTTGCCTTTAAAAGGACACTACGCCTGCATAATTCCTTTTCCAGCTGGAAACTGCTTATTAGCTACTTTTCAGCTATTAGAAATCTTTGGATTACCAACTCTGAAAACACCAGGTGAATCTACCTTCAATCCTTAATAAATGAACATTTTAATTACAAACTTAATAAGTTAAAAATTTGAAATAAACAGCAAAAAGCTAATTAAGGCTTTGATTTTAGAAAATTATAAATGGCTTAAGGGTCCAGATAAGTCTGAAATAAGATTTTGGAATTAATTATAAAGAATCCTTCCCATAAGAAAAAGGACTTGTTTTGAATTTTTTTAAAGACACAAACAATTTTGAAAACTAGACACTAAAGGGAACTAAAGATTTTACTAAAAGGAGAAGAGCACACAAACCTTATTCACAAAATCATGTAAAGTTATAGTATGTATATTGGAAATAATGAATAATATTTAAAAATAGAATCAGAAATTAATAGCAGTATCAGTAGTGATATTTGCTTCTATAGCTAGACTGTGTCTAAAAGATGCTTTAAAAGAAATGGTAAAAGAGAAACAAGTTTTATCTGACAAGAAAGAGAGTGAGTTAATACTAAAAGTGAATTTACAAATGACAGGCTACAGGAATGACATGGAAAAAGATGTTTCATTGAACATACCAAAAGAAATTGGTTGATGCTTTAAATATCAAAAGAGAATTACAAGTAATAAATAAAGAGAGTGACTTGGACAATGATTGTATATTGGATTTACAAAAGAGGTTAAAGCTTGGATGAATCTTGTGAGAAGACATAAAAAAAATTAAAAAGAATCAAGATTTACAACATTAATTGAATAGACTCAAGATTAAGATGGTTAGAAGTAAAAGGAAAGAATTGTAGAAGAGTGGGCTGCTGAGAAAAATGCAGGCACCTGGGCTGCCTTTCTCCCCTATTTGAACTTTTTCCCAGTGTCAGCACAACAAAATAGGTTATAGAAACTGTAACCTTGAAACAGGGGAGAGGAGAAAGAAGGAGATGTGTGTGTGTTGCAGCAGCAGCAGCTGCCACCGCCACAACACTACCACTGCCACCACCATCACCACCAAATAAAAGAAGGAGTTTTCTTTATACAAGTTGAAGGGCTTTGAGGAAAAAGAAGAATCAAAACAAAACCAAGCCAAACATAATGTTGGGAAGATGCCACTTTACCTGTTGACCATTAAGAAAGAAGAAAAACAGGGAGTAAGTGAGAGGGAGAAGATTTAAAGATAGACCAGAGTCTTTAAGAGTTAAACACAGTTGTATACTAGTAATAGTGATAGTATAATAGCTGTAGTAATAGTATGCTTCATATAGAAATAATGTAATATAGCATAGAAGTAATAGTATAGATTGCTGTTCAGTCACTAAGCCATGTCCAACTCTTTGTGAATCATGGACCATAACAGGACCCAATGTCTTCCACTGTCTCCCCGAGTTTGCCCAAATTCATATTCATTGGATCAATGACATGACATCACATCTTCTGCTGTAGCCTTCTCCTTTTGCCTTCAATCTTTCCGAAAATCAGTCTTTTCTAATGAGTCATCTCTTCTCATTAGGTGCCAAAGTATTTGAGCTTCAGTTTCAATATCTAGCCTTCCTAAGAATAGTCAGGGTTTATTTCCTTTAGGATAACATAGATTATAGTACAATAATAGTAGAATTTAGTACAGAGAATATTGAACAGTATAAATAGTAATAGAAATATAGTATAAAACAGTAGGCATGGGAAGATCTTGACAATATGTTTGTATTCTTCACTTTTGTATATACAAAAATAAAAACAAATAGGAAATTAAATAAACAGGAAATTCTATATAGTGGCTCTCACAGTTCTTACATTGTATGTTGCAGAGGGACTCCTATTTTTTCTTCTTTGGCTACTGGTTCTTTCAGGTTACTAAATATGTTTTGGAGGGTTTTAAATTAATTGTGTGTGTGTTACAGTAATGCTATGTGCTTGCAAAAATCTTTTGATTGTTTGATTTTTTTTAGGATGTATGGTAGTGCTCTCATTTTCATAACTTGTGTTTGTTGTGCTGTAGTAGATTAACTGCTTAAGCACTTTTTCATAATGTTTATGGATATCTGTTTTGTTGGAAAATGTTGGTTAGCTGGTCCATGGTTGCAGAATGCAACCATGAACAACAACTAGCAGTGAGAAGACATGATGAAAATTCTTTCATCTCCCAACACATGGAACATTCTGCCATAATTCCAGCTGGGAAGCAGTAAGATGTGATTCAAAAGAGACCTTAAAAAACATAAAAAGAAAACATAAAAAACAGAATACATCCTCTCCAGCAACCCAAATCAGGGATTAATGCCAGGCAAATGTCAAGCAGAAAACAATACTCTAACCAAAGAACTACCAAAGAAAAGACACTCATCCCATGAAAACTGGTTGAGCAAGTTACTGTATATAAATAGGGTGGAAACCTTACATTCATTTGCACAGATGATGCTAGCAGGGTAATGAAAAAACCGCAGGCAAACAACTAAGCTCAGAGAGAACAAAGACTTCCACAAATTATAAAATTTCAGAAAATTTTAACAGGCACTTTGTGTCTCCTAAATCAAGATTAGCCTTCCATTTTTTAAAGAAACAATGGGGATAAAAGAATGGGGGAGATCCTGCCTGCATCAATGGTATGACTTTTTTATTCCGGCTGATTTGGCCAAACAGAAGGAAGAAACACTTGAGGGTTACTTATGTTAAGTTGTGCTATTCCAAAGGCATTAATGAGGTTTCATATCATCTGCTAAATATCTCTCCAGTTTCTTTTAAAGCAGATAAAAATTTATAATGGTGGGCATGACAAAGAAACAGAAGCTATTTAAAGACTCAAGAACACTTTTTAAGTGCAGCACAAAGTAACATCATTTTAGAGACATAAATCTTTCCATCCCTAAATGTTCTCCTAGTTTGCAGTTCTTCTGCTGCAGTGCCAATGCAAATCTCTTTGTCTTTCTATAGTATTCAAGATACCTATGGGATGAATTTTCAGAACATCTGCAGATCTCTTTCTCTGTAATGACACTCAGATGTATCACCCATGCAGTTCTGTGATTGCACTAGGAAAAAAATATATTCCAAACTGTTATATGAAGTTTGTAGTAGGATAGCATTGCTGTAAATGGGCAGTCAGAAAACTATTTGGTTTTAGAATTTTAGTTTTACATTTGTATCACAGCTGTTTAATTTCTAACATTTAAATATTTTTATTTCTTCATTATCCTCCATCTCAACAAACTAATTATCAGAGAAAAGCTTTTTCCATTTATTTTTTCTTTTTGCCAATCCATGTCCTTTAGGATTTTTTTAGTCCATATGGTAGAATTACATTTCCTCCATGTATACGAACCAGCACACTCAAACTATGACTATTAATTTTTCTATTATTAAATAGACATAAATATACAACTAATACAGCAATCTGCTTCCCAGAATAACTAACTAGATGTTACCATGAATCAAGGTATGAACAGAAAGGCAGGAAAGTAGAAGAAGAAGGAAAAGAGACAAATATGAAATAAAAGCAGCAATATTTCTACCTGGGTCCCTTAATAATTAATATTCAGCACACTACCATTTAAATAGAGGCTTTGTATAGTCATCTAAAAGATTTTGAAAATAACAATTGTTTTATAATGCAGATTGATTGATGAAAGTGATTGCGAAAAAATGCTGGTAATAGTATACAATTATTTACTGTAGTCTTTATATGATAGGTGATAGGTCTGGGGTTTTTTTTTTAAATAAGTATATACTATTATTTCCATTGTGATTGCAATCCAAACTGTCACCTGAAAGAAGAGTAAGATTAACGAAATAACAATTTTTAATTTTCAGATATAAGAAGCAGCTATTCTTGTTACAAAAGGAGTGACATCTGTCAGAAAGCCAAAAATCGATGGGCAAAATATGATAAAGAGTACCAACATTCCCAGCACAACCCTATACCAAAGTAGACCAAATTCAATGAGAAATGGGCATATTCAGTAAGACAGCTGCGAGAATCCTTTGAAAAACCTGCATCATAACATTTATAGGTAATTAGCTATGAACACACTGATATAAAAAGACAACCAGGAGCAGTTGCAAAGCAATCATCCAAGTTTGAAAAAGAGGTGCTTTGCATGCATCCCTACATATTCAAAATATTTATTTCAAAAGACTATACCACCTTAACTTTGTATATCAGAATCGAACTCTTGGGAGCCTAAAACCAAGAAGTCATTATGACGATGGAAAGATTCATAGTGAAAACACTATGTCTATATTTACCAATTGCTCCACATAGATTAAATAAAACAGCAACATAGCAATCATGTAATAGATAGGGTACATCCATCAGACATATTTTTAGCCTATAGTTATGCAGTAGGAATAACCATCAGAATTGGTTTTGATACTTGTTATTTTAAAAAATGTCTCTTTCCTTTTTAATAAAAATATAATATTGTCATAAAATATAAAAAAGAAGCGGGCAAAAGAAGTCGCAAATAGGCCTCACATACACATTCTTTATACTTGAGGCTTGGCTGATTTCCAGCTCTTCTATAAGATTACTGCAGGGTATAAGGGCCTTAGTATTGCTTAAACCACCAAGCAGTCAACAGCTGTCATGTCACCAACAATCTGTCTTTTTAGGTAGACACCATACATGCTGCCACCAGCTAGTTTCACTCTAATGTAGTAAACCAAGAGCAAGCGTGTCTTTTGACTCAGTTATTAACAGATCACTGTAGGGGACAGATGAATAAGAGCCAGGATTGTGCTGTTTGTCAAGTTGGAGGGAACAGGCATAAAAATCATAAAGGTGTATAACTTAGCTCCTGCAGTGAAAACAACAGCATAACTGACTCTCCAGCCTTGAAAGAAGCTATTGAAAGCTGATTCAGAATTAACAAAAGCTACACATTTATGTTAAAAAAAATCCACTATACTATTACTGATTGCTACTGTAACTGAAATGAACTTCAGACAATGCAGCTAATAAGCATTGTTTTGTGCCGTAATACCATTGCATTGTTTTGGGTCATAATACCATACCACAATACCATTAGATCTATAGTTATTTTCATAGAATATGTGGGCTAATGGAACTTCCACATTCCTATCTTCTGGTGCCATTTCCAGCACATCCAAGTACTGTTTGTCCACTGGTCCACTTTCAGTTGCTATATGAGCTGCCTAGCCAACTTTAGTCATTGTAGCAATATTAGCACCCAGCCAGTTCTCCCATTATTCATCTTAATTTTTACAGAATTATTTCTGAGGGTAATTTATCAATCAAAAGCTTATTAAGATTTCTTCTGTTGGCAAATTCTGCATATTCCATTCCTGCTTCTATGAGAAGTTAATATGAGTCTTATGTTCATATGTTGTCAGCAAGAAAAGCAAAGAGCAAAATGAGTGTGTTGGATGCTGGTGGAAGCCAGCAAGATATGGGCATTATCACTTAAAATAGAATGGCAGTGGCCAAAACATTTAATCCAAGTGGATATGTTTATGTAAAAAATACTATAAAGAATTAATTTTAAAAAACTTGTTTATCAATATTAAATTGATATAATCAGTGCATTTATAAATATAGGCACTTTGTGTCTATTGATATTCTTTCAATTCTAGCACTTGTGTTTGAGAGATTGTAAGAGAAAAATAAAAAGAAGAAACCAGCTTTACATTAAACTCTACTTCGCCACAAATATACATAATTTTTTTGAAATATATTTTTCCAAAAGTATGTATGACCCTCCAAATTCTGAAATAATCATGGTCACCAATTAAACATACATTCTCCCTCAGCTCCCTGACATTTTTCACCACATCCATTAAGAAAATTTCTGCTTAAGAGTCATGTCCCTTCATAACAGTATGCACTATTTGATTCCACAATGTTTAAACACATGCATTTTCTAATTAAAAACCAAAGCCCGAGGCTTGCCTGTGATTTATTTTTGGCAGTCAGGTTCAGTTTAATGGTTCAAGGCAGCCTGTATTTGCAAAAGGAAATACTTCATGATATCCATCTCTAATAGCTAAAATAGAATTTTTATATATTTCATAATATTAATATATCAAACATAGACATTAGACTTTAAAACCATATTATAATGATTTTAAAATAACTAACATTCAATGACAGAAGAAGCTAATAAGAAGAGTGGTGGTTATTTTTAAAAAGATACTCAAGCCCAATTGTAAATAATTACAATAACAGAAAAAAGGGGCTATCAGAGAACCAATGTGGCTTCACAAAAGTATAATGAAGAAATATATACATATAGGAGATGGAGCTTCATCAGGGAAGAATATGGAGAGGTATCACAGAATCATAGAAGTGTCAGAAAGTGTCCATGGAGATTCTCATTCATCCAGGTCATAGTTGTCCCAAAGGTGCTTTTTCAAGAGGCAAATGGACTTTCTTGTTTTTCCTGAAGATGGTTCATTTCTTATCCAAGAAGCTTCTTCAGCTCTGACTGGATGGTGGGAAATGGGAGAATTTTTACTCCTTGCAGACAGCTGGTCATTTGCATTCTTCTAGAGAAAGTCATTGAGGCCACCTGGAGGTTTATCTGTGTGATCAGGGTCACCTGAGTAGTGCAAATGGGTGTGGAGCCTTCTTGGAATTGTTGAAAGGACTGTGTTGTAGACTAGAGAGAGATGGTCATATCCATCTCCCTCTGTTAAGAGAAAGCTGTTTAATATTGACATAGATGGCCTCTTTGACCTGTCTTTCAAACCAATGGTCCTCTCTGTCCAAAATGTGGACTTTTCTGTCTTCAAAAGAGTGACCTTTGTCTTTTAAATGCAGATTCAGATTCAGATATGGATCCTTCCATTCCCCACCATCCAGTCAGAGCTGAAGAAACTTCTTGGATGACAACTGAAATGTTTTGAAAGAAAAACAAAAAAGTCCACTTGCCTCTTGAAAAAGAACCTGTGGGACTTAAGGTCTGTGTGGAAATGCTAAATGTAATGAACATTCTAACTTAATCAGTGATGCTCTTATTATTTGCTTACATTTTGTTTTCACAAAAATACAACATCCTTTGAAATTTTATTAAAGAATATTTATTTCTACCCTATTAAGATTTTATGATAAGAAATATTGCCTAGAATACATGAAACGTTTCCACATAAATTCATAAATAATATAATTATAATTACTGTAAATTTGGGATTGTGTGGGAGGGAGATTCTATAAAACTGTAAACCTGGATATTTCAATTAACACAAGATGATATTGGTAGTGGTACATTGGTTATTGAAAAAAATATATGATATAGCAGTAAAAGAATTTTCTGTTTTATTTTCTTCATTTAAATTTTGTAAAATGGGCTTTGAATCTCGGGGTAAGAAAACAAAACTATTCAACTTGAGTATTAAACTATGCTGACTAAAGATAAAACAGTATCTATTATTTTTCAAGCTGATGATAAAATAACCATTAAATAAATAAATAAAACACAGTTTTATTGGGATGACACTCCAGTTGTCAAAGTACCAGTTTTCATTTATTTTAGATATGGTTACTTTCAGACTAGTACAGTTTCATGTCCTCGAATGTGGCTAAATATCTGTAAATCTGTAAAACTGGAGTGTAAATTGCTTTGTTGATCCTGTAACAATTCTATGCTCTTTTTATTTTATTTGAAATAGAAACTGTTTAATTATTTAATTATTTAATTATTTTGTCAACTCACACAATTTTGGTTAGTAACTGAAATAAAGCCACTATTATTATATTAGGCTAAATCACGTTATTAGAATTGAATTACCAATGAAATTAGTTGGACCCAAGTTATGACTAACTTCTTTCATTGATTTCTACTTAATTCTGAATAATGCATACAAGGGTGCACTGTAAATCTGGATTTCATACATTTATTTTGATCCCAATCATAATATAAAAGGATGAAGATAATTTAAACTATGTATTGAACTTCTAAATATTAATGATGGAAGACAGAACATTGATGATTTGATTTAATTCTTAACAATTTGCAGACCGTCCATCTTTTTTAAAAATGTTCTCTGTAAGAACATGAATGCAATGAATATTGGCATAGTAACATTCATTTTCTGCTCAGCAACAGAACATTATTTTTAAAAGGTGAAGGCTTGATATGATGCTTCAGAATGTACCTATTCAATAAGAACATATTAAAATTCTGATGAAAATAAAATATGTAATGAAAATTGATTAAGCTGCGTTAGTGTTTCATTTTCATTTTTCAAATTATATGTATGATGAGCAGATGATTCAGCAACTGAAGTGTAAAAAAATGTCCTAAGCTACTGATATGCAGAAAGGCCCATTCAAGTGGAATTTTCAACAGCTGTTTGCAGGCTTCATTAAGACTCATTATAGTTGCCATGTAATAGGGAGATTATTTTTGTTCAAATAATCTGTTCTGCAATATAAATCCTATGTCTTTCTTAAAGGCAGAACTAAAAAGAACATAAGAATGTATACATCTTATGCATATTCACATGTCCATACTCTACATAAGGGCTATCAAACTCCTGGACCGTGGGCCAGATGCATCATGCGTTGGTCATGTCCACGCTTGGTTTAGCAAAGGGAAAAAAGTCCCATTATGATGGGGGTTTGACACCCCTGCTCTACATATACTTGTACATACACATAGAAAATAACATATACAAGCTATTTAGATAACAGAAAGACAGGCATTCAAACTGAAAATCATAAAATTGATTCTAGTCATTTGAAATGACAGCAGGTCAACAGGAGCTTCATCAACTGGAAATTTTCAGAAATTGCAACAGTGAAGAATATATGTCGCTCAAGGTTGAATTGCTGATGTTCTTTCAGCTTGGTTCTTTTCTTGCAGACATTTCATTACTAGACTAGGCAACATGATCTGCAGGATATATTGATTAGTGGTATTGTATCTTCTTTGACTGGCATGCTACTGTCTGGTGCTTATTGTGATTAAATACTAAGTCCCATTTGGGGGGTATTGGTTCATAGGTAAGTGATAAAGGAAGATGTGCTCAGTTCTCTGTGCCTCTTTCTTTTGCCTAAAACAGTCCTTTTAAATGTTTCGTAAATGAGATTTCTCTTGATTTATTCACACTAAGCGTTATTGCTACATCAGGTTCTTTTCTGTTTGCCAAACCAAAAAAAAGCTGAAGAGGACATTTCCCATTGCTAGCCCAAATTGTGTTTGTTCTCATCTCCTTTATTATTCATTTCTTATTATTTCAAAGCAGAAAGAAAAAAATAATTCTAATACAAATATAGATTTAAAAGAATGTAGAAAGTATAGTAAAAATGGAAGTCAATATAAGCAATACAGTAGAGCTTGATAACTAATAAGTCTTAACCAGGAAATCTAAACTGTAATATGGCTAATATATTCTATTACATCATTAATGAATGTAAACCTTTAATCCAGAAATGGTTTCCAAGTAAAACAATGCATTATATTTACTGTTTAGATATGAAATTATTCTAGACAACAAAGCATATTCCCTCAGTTTAATTAATTATTCTTCCATAGAGGGCTTAGAAATCTTTTCCAATAGATGGTGTATGAAATACTTGCAGCTGTTATCATATGTATTATCAGCTCAGTGTATGTCGAACAAATGCATGGCACATGAAGTTTAATGGAAATATCTGTGGCTGAATCTCAAAGTTTTCTATAATAAAGCAAATAAGGCAAGCTTACCATCTTTTTCCCTTCCCCATTCTTATTGACATTGGAGCTTTTGAAAAGGAAGATACTGTATGTCAGGAAAATAAAATTTCAGGAATTAAATTAGCAACCCAAAAACTTAAACTGAAATTATATGCTAGTGATGATACTAAATAAATATGATAACCATATTTTATCATCAAAAGTACTCTTTACAATTGAAAATGAAATACATATAGGATCTCAGATAAATAAGGACAAACTCAAAAAGTGACATGGAATGTAACTTGGGAAGAAAAGCAATCTTTATATAATTTAAAGTTTTAAACCTCTTTTTATTTTTGTATATCTTGATACATTATACATTTTTATTTGATACATAGATATCTATAAAACATTAATTTTATTTATATTTATTGAATATTTTACATAAGGTGAAAAGTAAATCTAAATAAAAAGAAGACAGAAAAGCAAACAAAACTAAACGTATAAAATATAACGACTTCTCAAATTCTATTCAAGTGATATTACCAAACCTATTATCTCCCCTCCATTTTAATAGTTCCAGTAATCCCTTCAGTTCCTTATTTATCATTTGTTTCAAACATTAAATTCATAAATCATCATTTCATTCTTTTTTCTTTTAGCAAAATGCCTATAAAATATTTCCAATCTTTTTTTTAAAAAGCACTTGTTTTTCCTGACCAAACAGATTTGTTTTGCCATTTCTGCTAGTTCTGACATTTTTAAGATCCATTCCTCCATTGCGAAAATTTCATCTTAGTTGCAAATTGATAAGCAACGCAAATTTGACAAGAATTAAAATACAAAATAAGAGAAAAAAAAGGATAAAGGAAGAAAAAAGATCTATTTGGTTTCTAACTTATACCATTTTTGTATATTTGTTAATTTATAATATGTAGACATTGAAGTCCACTTAGAAGCCTGAGTGAAAGGGATTCTTTTTGGCATGCTATGTGATTATAAGCTATTACCAAATTTTATAGTCCCATAAAACATACTGAATGAGATTCATGTACTCATACTATGTTTACATTTTTAAAAATAATTAATTAAGCTGTAAGCCACATTTAAAATGAAATATTTGGTCTAGTGGGTAAAGCACTAAGTTAGAAACCAGGAAACTGAGTTCTAGTCCACATTACATATGAAAGCCAGCTGAGTTTATGCACCAAAAACAAATTCCTTGTGTGTCCAATCACACTTGGCCAATAAAGAATTCTATCTATTTGAGTGATTTTGGGCCAGTCATTCTCTCTAAGCCCAACCTACCTCATAGGGTTGTTGTGAGAAAATCAAAGAATATTACAGTAGGCCTTTTCATTGCCTTGAGTTATTTGTGAAAATAATAAAAGTACCTAAGGACAGAGGTTGGCTGCACTAACATTGACAAGTGGTACGCTGGTCATGAGCACGCACGTGTGAGCTCTCTCTTTGCTCGCACGCACCACTTTGGGGCTGAAACGCAGCTTCAAACAGGCAGCTAATCGACTCAGGCAGCTCCGGTGAGTAAGCAGAGGCGGCATGGAACTCACCTGGGAAGCGTGGGGAGGGGAAAAGTTAGTTACTTATGGAAAGCATAGCACAAGGGCAGGTGGGCAGGCCCAAACACTGATCACAGCTAGAGATTCACCCAAAGCTCTCCAACCATACAGCAGCCCACCATTGCCTAAGGAGATTACTTGTAATTCAGGATGAAAGTTAAGATGTTTAAAACCTAAATTGCTTAAACTCTTTCTTTGTGCATTTGTGTGTATGCACATTTTTTTCTTTCAGGTCAGAAGAACAGATAAGCATTTGAATGTACAAAGCATCCTTAAAGCTGAATAATATCTGAATATGTCACCCAATAGAACTAATGATGGCTTCAATGGAAACACTCAAAAGCTATGAACTACTTATGTTGTATGATAAGTAACAAAACTGAATCATTGGAACAATGCTGAAAGGATATCTGGTGATTTTCCTCTTATTAGAAATGTGGTATGTGTGGTTAAGAAGACAAGGAAAGACAGAATATGTGAAAAAAACACCACATTTTATTCTTCTTGGAAATGTGTTCAGACAGAAGTGATTTCATTTATAAAGAATCTTCTTCAGGCAGTTAATTAGTTTTGACAGTCATTTCTTGCCAACCAGATTATTGAACTGTTGCGATTTGAACTTCTTTAAACTAACATCTTGACATTGCTGGTAGGTGTGTGAATATGAAGACATGATGAGAATTTATTAGCTTTTGTGGTGAGTGTGCTAGTGAGTTGCTTTAAATTATCCAAACACAGGTTGCAGTTTCTGTTGAAAAGTTATAATTGCATTTTGAAATGTTATTAGATTTCTTTGAAATAGAAAATGGCAATGGTATTGAAGAGGATGCGTTGTGTACATAATAATGAATCTTAATGAAGAAACTGCCAACTTTCACAAGTATCAAGCTGCTAAAAGGAATAGCAAGAGTGAATGTACTTTTTAAAAGGCATCTCAACTACCTGATTGCAATATTTAGATGCTGAAATCTTGACCGATCATCACTGTGATCTCAAAAAGTAAAGAATAGCTACATTCTTAAATTACGAAGAGAAGCAAATTGCTAGGCAAAGTTCATATTTATCTAAATATGATCATCCAGTTCATATTTATTAACCTAACATTGCTTCTTGGGCAACAATTTTCATTAATTAATAATGCAAACTTAGGGCAATATATCACATATAGAAATTCAGCTGAAGTTGGCGTAATAATAATACCCGATTGAATGGTGATTGAATACAGTATCAGATCTACATCTTGAATGTTTTTCTTAAGGTGGATTGAAATCCTACTTTTTTGTGTAAGTATAGTGCCTTAAGTATAGTGTGTGTTGAACAGTGAAAAGCTATGATGAGTATCTAGAATTATCTATGAAAAACTTATTGAATTTTTAAAAATGACCAGTATTATAAGAATTAGTTTACCTGTTCACAATATCATTTGAATGATTATTAACCATTTGAGTATTATTACATAATTAGCATAGTGCAAGTTATTGATGTTTTTTTTCTTCCAATTTTCAAAACATTCTCTTCTTCCAATCTGCTTCCTCCAATATATACAGTGTTATCTGAGTCCTTTGCTAACCTGAAATTGTTTTACCCTGTTCCATAAGATGTTTTAGAATTTCCATTTTCCCAAGGACATTCTACAGCTTGACATAGTTGTCACAATGAAAGTTCTTTCTGTAGCCCATGAAACATCTCTTGATTTCTTCTTGATATTCTTTGGCTTTCTCAATTATCCAGTGTGCATCAGCAATAATATTTCGTATTCATTAACCATTTTTAAAACCAGCCTGAAAATCTGACATTTCCCTTTTACAATGGGCTTTGCTCCGTATTAGATAATTAGTTTCCTGGCATGTGAAATAAAGAATATGGTTTAATACTTTGCACACTCTGTTAAATCTCCTTTCTCTGGTATTGGTATACAAACCTATTTCTTCTAATATGAATATCATGGGTTCATTCTTGTGATTTGCTAACTTTAGTTAGACTTTTATACTGATTACTTGCTATATTTTTCTGTAACCTTCCAATATGGTAATAACCGGAATGCTGATCTATGTTTATCACCTAGAATTAGATGTTCTTCTAAATAAAAAAAATATTCTAAGATACCTAGGATGTTGGTTGTAAGATACCTAGTATATTGGTATCCAATTTCAATATATTGCATGGTTTCAGTATATTGCTTTTATACTGTATTAACTTGATCTTATTTGGGTATGCATTTCAAGATTGAAATCCTTAGTTTGAAGATCAGGAAAATCTTTGGTAAATATTTCTTGCTTTTCTATATCTGTTTCTGTCATCAGTGTCTTTATGAGTAATGTTTTAAAACAATAATAATGTTTATTGTCTGTATAACAGATCCCTGAAATTCTTTGTTGACACTTGTTGACTTTGGAATCTCTTCTCGGCAATTTCCATTATCTGTTATGATAACCAGTTTAGTTTGTTCTGTTTCTTGATCATTGTCATTCTTTTTTTACACATATTCTTGGCAGCTTTTTGTTTTTACTTTACTTGCTATTAATAAGATTTCACAACTTCAAAATATTTACTGTTTTTAAATAATATTTTAGCAATAAATAAATAATTGGATTGGTAGTAATTTTTCAGCTTCATTTCTATTTTGTAGGCCATACAGTTCAGCTATATTTTTCTTCTTAATATTTTCAATTTTGGCATTTCAGTCTCCATCACAAGCAGCATATGTTGCTTGCATGTTCTGTCAATTTCATATTGAACTGTCTATAAATGTTGTCAGCATTCTCTTCTTCTGCATCAATGGTTGGAACATTAACTAGATTAACCATCATTAACACGTTATCCACAGATCCATTTGATAGTATTCAATCACTGAAAAACAAGAAAATCCAGTAACTCTTGAAAAAGACCTTTGAGATAACCATGACCTCGATAACTGAGAATCTCTATGCAATTTGGGATGAATACCCTTCGAATGGTGTGGAAATATGTGACCCTGAGGACACGGATAAACCTACAAGTGCTTCAATGACCCTCTAAAAGGATGCAAATGACTAGCTGTCTGCAAGGAATATAAATCTTTTCATTACCCACCATTCAGCCAGAGCTGAAGAAGTTTATTGAATGAGAAGCGAAACATCTTCAAAGAAAAAACAAGAAAGTCCAGTTGCCTCCTGAAAAAGCATCTCTGGGATATTCAATAACTGATTTCATTGTACCTAAATGCTATTTTGCCACATCCATCCTGATATTGCTTGTTCTTTGTATTTGATGTCCTTCTGGCATATGGATTTGAGGCCAGGAGGTTGCTGCTACATTGGTGTAAGCTTAAGGAGAGAAGAAAAAATAGGGAGAAGCAACAGTGCTGTTCCAAGGTCAGATGTCCATCCCAGAACTGTTGTGGAGACAATATTTTGATTGGTCAAGCTCATGGGATAGGCGTTTTGGGAGCCAAACCTCTGGGAAGAAACACACCATTCAGTTGCTGGAGCAAATGCTGCTAGTTTGAGCTGAAAAGATAAACACACACAAAGAGAAAAAGAGATGGAAAGGCATAAAGGCAATAAATTCATATGGACAGACTGTAGGATGGTGCAGGATGGAGAGACACATTAATTTTTGTTTGCTGGGCCATTGAGATATGAGGTATCCCAGGAGAAGAAGTGAAGACATCTACGGATGCTTCCTTGGGAGAGAAGTGAAAACCAAGCTAAAGGAATGTGTTTTACCCAGAATCAGATAAGGAATGTAGGGACCTAAGGGAGAGCACTAGATGAGGAAGGACTGGGAAGAATACTTAAAAGGAGATGCATCGTACCTGTTGAGATTTGTAAAAGGACAACAAAAGGCTTTACAAGGACTCCAAATTCCATTCTTACATCTCTTAGTGAAAGGGAAAGGAAGAAGGAAAAAAGAAGGGCTGATAGATAAATACTATGCATTAGGTGGTTAGTGAATAGCACTATGAGAGATGTAGAAACAGGAAGGTTTGGATATTCTGCTGGTTTTTCAGTAATTCCTGAAAATATAGTACATGATAAAAAGAAACAAAAAAGCTTTCTTCATCTCTTTGTGAAACAATTATCCTTCTAAAAAACATACATCCCAGCTGTAAACACCCCCTCACACTCTGACAGTTCAGAATAGTAAACTGTATGATCTTCTAACTGAAAGTGTTTAATTCCAGTGTTTTAATTTTCTTTTTAGCTATTTCATTTAATCTTCCATTAAGCTTTCCTGTATTCATGTTTCTTATGTTCCATGTTTCCACCATACTTCTCTCTTTGGATTTTCTTTTTCTGCACAGTATGGCAATATCAGTATTTAGACATCCTGAAGGTTTTAATCTAGCCATATAAAATCTAGCTGTATAAAACACATTGGTATTCAGAAAGATTCTCAGTTTTTCCTCAGTGGCATGCTGAGTGCTACAAACCTAAGGAGCCTATCAATGTATTGTCAATCAGTTCATCTTCTCTATTCATGTGGTTTTCTTAATAAAATATTGAAGTGGTTTAACTTCACCTTGTTCCATTCAATATGAAATGATGCCTTATTTGCTGTTGTTAGTAAAGTGACAAATATTCTGAAAAAGAATTCTTGTAGAAGAATGATGGAAAAAGATGGTGTAGTACATGACAATTTGATATTTGGAAGGTAGTGAATAACAGCTTTAAAAAACAAGTATATAACTCATAAAGAGAAATGTATGTAAATTTGTGCATTCCTCGGGGTAGACTTTCAGAACAACCTAGTTGTGCAAGAATCTGGAAGGGCTTAATCAAAATAATAGTTTGGATATGTGACTTTCTGAAGGATTTTTAGAATGTCTTGATTTTAACATTTTTTTAAGGGTATACAGCTCAGTTCTGTGATTTATTTCTGTACGAATGAGTGATCATACTAAATAATAAACCATAATTTAAATTATGCATAGAGATTGGTTGCTTCATGGTACAAGGGATATTTAATAATACAGTTAGCTATTCAGAGTGTTACTGATCAATGGTTTAAAAAGAGCTGTTTTATGTTGGTAGCTTCAATCTCAATCTTGGCTTTGTATTATATTTGACAATTTAATTTCTTAAAATGTTATTAATATCCATTTTAATAATGAGGTGTTTTGTGATTGGCCAGTTCTATAATGCAAACATTTTGAGTATGGGAAAGCCTGCATAATATTTCTATCTGTGTCCATGGCACCTCAGATTCTAAACATTCCTGCAAGCCAAAGTGGTGGAGATCCCTTGCTTAGAAAATAGAGCCTTTTTGATTATTTTGTCTAAAATGTGTCAAATCTAATGTGCATGGATATAGTGTAGAACCTGGTAAAAACATGCAATTTGACTTAAAGCATCTAAACTGATTTGCATCTGAATGTATTTCAGGTTTCTATTATAATCAACGTAGAAACAAAACAAATAAGAAAAAAGAATGAAACAGGAATGAGCGACAGGAGAGAAAAAGGAATAATGATTTGAAAGTAAAATGAATGGAGCTGCCAAAAACAATCTATCTCTTTCTAATTATTTTGTTCATTCATGATACCGTAGTATTACACGCTGTTAATTCTCAACTAACTTTCCTCTGGTATTTAAAATAAAGGGAGAAAATAGTTAAAGAATTATCTATGGTACTTTGGTGTTCTAGAAGAAAAACTAATACTAAATATGTGTCACTATTTCTTTGATTTTCTAGCATTTAAAAGGAAGTTATTATATTAACTTAACAAAGTTAAAATTGACAGTATATTAAAAAAAAATCTTTACATACCTAAGACTTAGTATCATCCTATGTATCATATGCAACTTGTAATCATATCAGCTTTAGATAATTTTAAATAGCTATCATCTAGATACATATAATTGCAATTCAAGAAAAGTCCTATGTGTGTTAATAATGCCCTGGGTTCACAGTGTGTGTCATTAAGATGGTATTCAGCATGCTTTTCTAACAATTATTTTCTAGCTTTATTTAAATTGGTTTAATTATCTGCAAATGTAAACAATATGATCACGCAATCAGCTGACAAACTGAAAAAATATGTGTAAAATTGTGAAAAATGTGGCATTTATTGCTTCACAGTAAACAATTTATGATTTGAAGAGAAACTACCATCCATTTATTGCTCCAGATCATGAAAACATTCTTAGTCCCTGTCAATCTTTTGGCTGTGAATGTTAATATCTTTAATAATTTACAATCAGATACTGTGCAGTTTCAGAGAGTTGACAGTATGATTCTATCTATGAACACTTCTTACTTTACATAAAAATAATGTAGAGTAGAAATATGTGACAACATTTAAAACTGCTAATGAGTGAGACAAGGCTGTCTACTTTCTCCTTGTTTATTCAGCACATATGCTTAAAATAAGGGAACCCGAATAGAAAAAATGAGGGTGGTTTTAAAATTGGTAAAAGGAACATAAATAACCTCTGTTATGTGGATTACACTAGTTGGGTGGCTTAAAATGCAAATAATTCTTAAGTATTTTCTAGCATAAATTAATGAAAAGAATTAAAAATTGGAATAAAATTCAAAATATGAAGAAACCCTTCTTTACTATAGGATTTAAATATTATCTGAACATTTGGATTGCTGTCCATTTAATCCATTTTCACACAATTCTACCAGGTTTTTGTCTTGTTTTTTTTTGTACAGTGAAAAACATGAAAGGAAAATAGTGAGAAAAGCATAAGAAAAACCATAACAATTGTTGATAGGAAGTGTGGCATGAAAGTGAATGGTAATACATGATGTTTCAGAGGGAAAAGAGGAAGATTAGATGAATGTGGTGAGAGTGAGCAAGAAAGAGGCCAAGGTCTGAAAGAGTGCAGGAAAATGAATAGAGAAGTCTTGTATATGACATTAACACTAGACGTGACTGTAACAGTAAGATATTGAGGTGTAAGAAAAGGAAGTCCAGATGAGTGTATGGTTTCTGTAGACCAAGATATATAATAATGGAAGTAGAAACTGGAAACAGTTGGATGAAGACGTCCAAAATAGAAAGCTACAACTGTTTGTAGCCAAAGATAAGGAAAATTGTAGAGATGACAATGGTGGTGAAGAAACTGTAGGAGAAACATTGGCAAGTAGCATGCACTGAATAAAAAGATGCTAACATGCAAATTACACTGCTTGAGTTTCTGGAATTGGAACACTAAGATAAGTCTAGTAGGACAGCAACAAGTATCTTAATTCCTCCTTGTTTTATGAGAATCTGATGAAACATACAAATATCATCTAAGGAGAAAGTGTATTTAAGTATATGAAATACAGAGATTTGGAATGTATTGCAAAGTACATACTATTAGAGAAAAAGATACTTGACCCAACCAAATATATTCTGGTTTGCTGTCACCCCCCCCCC
>JANHFL010001887.1:145692-157190 GCA_032468155.1 Oxyrhabdium leporinum
TCTGGTTTGCTTTCACCCCCCCCCCCCTAATCTAGCTCAGATTAAAAAATTCTGCCTTTTAGCAGAACTCCTAATCAAGCAGATATCCCAATCAAGGAAGTCCCATAATTGATGCACAAGATAGTGTAGAAGTATTTACAATAGTATTCCTATTCAAGCAAGAACTTTGTCCTCAAGCAAGAACTTTAAAGCCAGGAGGACTCCAGATTGCAAACCAGTCTAGAAAGCACAATCCCATCAATAAAGGTTATGAGATGTAACAAAAAATACAAAAGGAAATCAAAAAGTATCATAAAATGTGAGAAACTTGAAACAGTGAAAATACTGAGATAAAAATACTTTAAGGAAGAACTCAAAAGCTTCTAGACCTCAGCTCTTTCACAAAGTGTTTTGTATATATCGGAAAATGTTATTTTACCACTATTTTAAAAATAGAGCAGAGGCAGAGGTGATAAACAGTAAAACTTTAAAGATGAAAGTATGTAGTTATTTTCTTTTCTTTGTCCCTTTGAGTCATTGTTGATTCCTGGTGACTTCCTGGATTAGTTTCTAGAGTCTTCTTGGCAAATTTTCAGAAGTGCTTTGCCACTGTATCCTTCCTAGAGTTAAGAGAGAGTGACTGGTCCAAGGTCACCCAGTTAGCATTGTGTCTAACGTGGGACAAAATTCACTGTCTTCTGATTTCTAGCCCATGTTTTAATTGCTACTTGGTTTATTATTTTATACAGAAACTCAAGCCAAGTTATCTCTCAGTTTCATTTAGAAAAAACTAGAAGTTAAGCCTTGAGAACCTACAGCAAAGGCAAAATACAGAACTAACAAAATAAACTATCTTGCACATTTGATTATTTATTTATTTATAATCATTTTTGAATAAATTCTATTCTAAACTGTATGACACAAAAAAACAAGCTGATTTCTACAGTATATCAAAGTATAGTATCTTAGCAGGAAACAAGATTTACTTAATGGAGTAGGATGCAACTTTATCATAAACATTTTATGTTGTATTTTATTTTCTCCCCTAGATTAGCAATAGTAGAGTGGGATTTGAAACCAGATTTCCCAAATATAATTCAGTAACTGTTCAGTAATTAACTGCTATATCATATTGGCTTATCATTTTGGAAAATGGCTTCTATAGCACTGGTTGTCCTTGGAAATATACATGGCATACCATGTAACAATATGATCTGGAATATGAAATACAGGAAGTCAACATGCAACCATTAATTAGACAGATTAATTCCTTCTAATTTTTCTAAACATGTTTTTGGGCAAAATTGGGCATGATAATATGCTCCTGTATTTCTTTGCACATATTTTAGTTCAAAACCAAGAACTGTCCTAATAATATCCTGAAAATCTGTTTTCAACTCATTTATATGCAATCTTATTTAACTGAGAATTAATTTTTTTATGTTGCTTCTCAATTATGCATTTTTCTTTTTCCTTTCTTTTTTTAATTAATGGATTTACTCACCATTAGTCAGACTACCAAAGATGAAGCATTTGGTCACACCATATTGCTTTTCTTTCTAAGATGGAATGCTTGCTGTGCCAAATACTTGAATAGGGGGGAGGTATAGACCAGGCTGTCAATTTATATACTTTTTAAAAGACAATAACGTGGATCTTGAAATTAATAGAAAAGTTTTTGGGAGAACATGCTGGAAATAAAAGTACCACTTCCAGGCTAAACAAATAAATAGACAAGCCTGATCACTGATTTTTCTTTTCCTTCTATGTATTTAAAAATATGCATTCAGATACAATGAATGCTAATATAACTAGAATGCTTTGCTGTTATAGTTTTGAAAATGTTGTTTGCATAAATCAAAGCTGAGAAAGATTTTTATCTAAAAATAAATTCAGATACTCATGTGCTCCTGAGGAAAATATTTTTCACTACAAAAATCCTTGCTAATCCAATTATTATTATACTATATTATAATTTAATGTATATTATTTAATGTAAGCAATATGATTATAATATAATGCTCCATATAAGCAATTACATGTTGGACTGTCGAGTATTCATGATTTCTGAATAATTCTATTCAAATTAGGAAAGCTTATATATTGAAGCCTTTCTTTCTGTAATTCTGTCACACATGGAGAGATTGAGATTGCAATTATGTTTCTAGACAAGAAGTGTCATTTAGCAAATATATTCCTTAGTATTCTGGAAAGCTTGTTGTGGGACACATAGAATCCACTAGATTTCTTACTACACAGTTTAGAATGTTATTAGAGGAAAAATCAGGCATAGAAAAATGGTTGATCCAATAGATTAAATATTTACAACATTTACAAAATGATATATATTTTTTTTCTTGTGGAGGAAATGTAACATGTACTCCTACTCCAACTGGCCAACAGTCAGGAACATAACAGCAGTAATAGTAACTAATTGATAGGTCCCAGGATAGTTTATTGTGTAGGAAATTAAAAAGGGGGGGTTGTAGGCCATTTGTAGCATACAAACAAGATCTGCAAAGGCCATTCTACAATTCATGGATAAGGAACATTTTCAGTCTTGCATGTGGCAATTCATAAAACATTATAGAAGCATATAAAATATTTTTTTCTGTCAATTATTTGATGTTAACTGTTTGTATGTTAATATCAAATAGTATGAGAATAGCAACAGGATATATAGTTATTATCTTGTCAAAATCAGAAAGGAGATATGCAACACAGTGGGTCTTTTATCCTACCTGAAATAAGGTCAAAAGTGGAGCAATACATTTGTTTCTAATACTACCATGAAAAATACATTCCATCATGTTCTACTTTCTCAACTACTTCCATCTCACATGAACAAAATCTAAATCCCAAAGGGATTGTCTTGAATCAATGTTAGTAACAACTGCTGGTGGAAGACAATTAAATTTAGCTGCAGAATAGATTTTTCAATTTTAGGTATGTTATAATGCTTTGACTAAGATTTTCAGTCATACAGATGGTCTTTTACAATATAAACAATTCTTAGCAGCATAACCCTAATGTTTTCTTTGTCTAATTGAGACTGTGGCATTTAGAAACTATATTTCAAGGAATAGTAAATATTTAATGGCTTCCACAGTCACTTCATGCAGTGTAACTTGTATAATCCATTGATCAGAATGATATTTTCATTGCTCTAAGCATTTCTACTGAACTAAATTTTGTCACATGCTGTTTTGCTTATGTGTTTCTCTGAGGTACCATCTAGAAGAGATATAATTGAACCACTACCAGTTGGACTTACACTTTTCTGGTTTATTTTTCTGTGGAGTAATCTCCAGGGAAGCAATTTCTTCTTTGATTAGGTGCCTGCTTGATGCCCAGTCTACCAACATGAAATGTCCTGTACTTAAATCCTAAAGAAACAAAGATTATTCTAATTGATTCCTGCTGCCTACAGAATAACATTCAAGTCTCCAAAGTACTTTTTTTGAAGCTAAAATGGTAAAATACACAATTGGATTTTGGGACCATTTGGTTCTCTGTAGTCTTAAAACAATGTGATCTTGTCCCCTTTGGCTTCTGAAATTGCCTAGAACAGGGGTGTTGAACTAGCGGCCCGTGGGCTGGATGCGTCATGTGCTGGTCCCGCCCCCGCCAGTTATAGCGAAAGGGAAAAAAGTTCCAATATATTATGTGACACCGTCATGACGATGTGAGCTTGTCACCCCTGGCCTAGAATGTGTGCTATGCATACAACAGTATAAATTAAAATACTAAAATCATTAAAAATATCATTTATTTAGATTCAAAAAATATCCCATAACAAACATTTAAATGATAAGGCTGGAGGCTATGTTTTGATTAACTTCCAGGAAGTCAGAAGGATCAGGGAAGGAGAACTATTGTCCTGGTAAAAAACATTTTGAATCAGTCTGTAAATTGGCAGCATTATATGTAATCTCTGAAAATATGTCAAAATTTAAAAACGTCTTTCTCCTGATATGTATACATGAAGTTGATTACTTCACAGGCAGAACAGTTGATTGACAGTACATAGATCTTGACAGCTCTTCCAATAAGCATAGTATTGCAAACCAGGCAGAAAGGACTATCCTGGGAAAAATAATTGCCAAAGTGATGGATCAGTCATCATTTATGGATGGTTAATGAGATTTGTAGAGCCCAGCTGTTAACATCACCTGGCTGTTTAAATGCATAAAAATTCCTTCTGAATCCCCCCCCCCCTCTAAGTTGCATAATGTTGTTTGATACTCACTGAGATATTTGAAGTGCTGCAGTTATTTTCTGTAAGGAGCCTTATTTCAGTCTGACATGTACCTTTTATTTTATTTATCCAATTTGGAGGCCTCCCAGTTTCTTAGTGATTCTGGTCAGTTTAAAGATTAAAGAAAAAAATAAGGTATCCTGATTCCCTCATTTTCCAATTCTGGTCTTGATTGTATTAATTTGAATTGTTTGTTCTTGAGCGAAAATCAAGTCTCTAGATTGTGTGGTTTTTTTTAATGTTCTAGTTCGAAGCCTTGGATAGGTTGTTCCTTTATCTGCTTTCCTTCCAGCCCTTGTAGAAATTCACCATGGAATGATTTTCCTTGCCAGCATTTTATTGTTATTTTATTATATTATTTTTACCTTATTTCATTAACATTTCATTACATATATTACATTATTTTGATAGTCACTATTTGTTTCCTATACATTTAGTAAGTTATAATTTTTAACTTGCATTAATGATTGTTCCTGACTGTCTTTTACATAAATTACCAATGCATGCTTTTCTTCTTGAACAGTTGGTTGACCTGAAATAAATCTTTGTGTCCGTTTCTGTGGAAGAGGTATAAGCTATCAATATCACCACAGGAATGTAGTGCATAGTGAATAGTCATTAGCTTTCTTGTTTTTCACTTCAAACTGCCCAGTTCAACTTGTGTCCTGTAAATGATTCTAGCAATGTATCGTATCACAGGTATGGCCAAGGCATTGGTGGCTTTGATGGTGTCTCCTCTGTTCAATTTTGCTTTGGATGTGTTCTTAAACTAATCACATTGTTAATTTGTCCATGTTGATGTTATCCAACTGTAAAATGCCCAGATACTGGGCTTCATCCTGATGGCTTTTGATAGATTGGCCATTCAGTATTTTTTGTAGTACTACTAATAATAGCATTTATTAAATTATTTTCATATATTAAATGTTTGGATGTTGATGAATAATCTGAAATTTCATGAAGGGGTTGATGAGCTGTAAAGTTTGGGAACCCCTATTCTATACCATACAAATCTGATGAAAATACTGTATACTGGAAAATGTTGAGGTAACTTTCCGTCTTTTGTAAATGCAAGGAAAAAGTATCTACAAACACACAATAGTTGACATGTATTTGATATTTAAAACATGGTAGTATTTTATTTGAATTACAACAACTATATTTATTTTGATTGTTTTGTTGACAAAGTTAGCCTATTTATGAATGTTGTAGAATAATGCCAAATTAAAAATTGCATAATATCATGTAATGTGAGTTATGTGGCTATACAGTCAAAGCAACCATTCAGTTAATCAAACAATAAATAATGTAACTCCCATGTTTTATATAAAAAAGAAAATCAACACTTAAAAATACAAATATTTGTTCCTTCTCTTACTACTTGCTTTCTTGTCTGAAATGGATTGAAAGTAAGAGGATAAAAGGGTATAGATTTGCAGGAAGAAGAGGATCAGATTCCAGAAAACAAAAGCAAGATTTAAAAAAGAGGGCCCTTTAAAAAACAACAAGTGTAAAATAAATTATAGTTCAGTCTACTTTTTACGCTATGTGAATAGAGGAAAAAGATGAAACAGGAACAGAATTGATAGATTAGGCTTTGGAAGTGATAACCTCCTCCCACCCCCAATCAGCTTTTTCTCCTTTATGGAAAGCTACATGCAATGTTTGAAATTCTGCAAAGTCTAACAGCACTAGACACTTTATTAAAGCTTGAAATCCCTCTGGTGAGTCAAAGACCCTTGTTTTCCTTGAGCACATCGCTCAAACTGCCCAGCTTGACTGGAATCAAGCGTCTACATTTGTTGGTAAATGAAAAAATACAGATGATTTGATCAAGTTTTCTTTATAAAGATTGCTGCCTTTGAAACTTTACACAAATCTGTGTGAAAGTCATAGGGATATAGAAAAGTTGCCCAATTTATGGACAATAGCTGGCGGCATCTTTCCAGGGTTTTCAGCAAGGGTCTTTCTGGCATAAATAGAAATGGCAGGAAATAGGCCTGGAATTTTCTACATACATAGCATGCGTTCTTCTACCACATAATGGGGGTATTTTAGTAGTTTTAAAAAGTTGTTGCTGAAATGATGTCTTTCATCTCTGTTGTATGAGCAAAATTGTTACTATTATAATGCTATTAATTCAGTACTATTTACTTATAGCTTGGCATTGCACATCTGGTGGGCTTTTTGAAGAGTGTAACAGTATGAATGACTGACATTGTTTTTTTAAGCATTTGGAACCTGAGGAGATCCATGAATCATATACAAATATAAAAAAGGGACAGCCCTGGGAGATTAAGCTGTCATAATAAAGCTTTAATGTGTGTCTAAAGAACTATTTCCCCCCTCTTCCAAATACAAATCAAGAACAGAAGAAGGAATTTGTGGTACCAACACTGACTAGGTCTAGTCAGTATTGCTCTTTAAATGTTTAAATTTTGCATGGTTAAAAAAATAATAGTTTGCCTTAGAGCTTTTTATAGCTCTAACAGATAAACTGAAAAAAAACACAGAATAGTACCATAATATTTCTATAATACTTATCAAGGTTTACTATTGCAGTCATGTAAATTTTGCTTTTATAGAATTGTCATTACCCATTAATCTGGAATTTACATTATTTTTGTGAGTTTGTTTCCCACTTTCAAATTATTGTTGAATGAAACATTTGCTTAAATTGCTTTATATTGTTGAAGCAAGATCTGTCTGCCTGCCTATCTAAATTGTGTAATTACTCACAATCAATACAAAATACTAGGTTGCATTTTAGAGAATTTGTGTTATTGTGTTATTATTATTTCTATTATTATGCTAGATGTCACTTTTGTAAATTGTATTCTATTCCTTCAAAAATGATCAGTTTAGGTGTACTAAATGTAAATCATTCCATTTATTACCAGATCATGATGGATTCAAAGTGCCATAGAGAAAATATTTCAAAACACATGATAAAAGAAAAAATACAAAATGGATAAAAAAGTAAGAAATAGGATCACAAATTGCCATGGCCCAGAGCTGCTTATAGAGCTAGATTTTTAAAGTCCAGAATGCTTGATGCCTTTGGAACTCAGCTAGTACGTGCCTATAGGGCAAGAGAGAAAGGTCAATGACTCTGTCCCTTGCAGCTTTTAAAAACTGAACAAATGTGACTTTCTGGGGGAGGAATGGGGTTAAAGCAAAATTTGGAGAATCTTGTTCTGAAACTTTCTCCTTAGCATGCAGGGTCTGGTTTCCCAAAACCTAGCAAGAGCAAGGAAAAGGTTTGCAGTCTCATGCTGGCCAGTTGATTGGGACAGAAAACTTTGAAAGAAACCACCATTTCCTCAAGAAATTGGTGGAGTGCTGAAGATAGCACAGGAATCAGGCTTAAGTGCTGTGGGATCTTGTCAGGTGGGATGGAGAGAAAAGAGCCAGCATCCACATAGTCTGTTGTAAGGGTGAATAACTACAGAGACCCTGCAGCCATTCAAACTTTGAAACGGGATGATATATAGTTTTGGGCTATATGTTGTAAATTTAAATGTATGTTAAGTTTCAAGAAATATAACGTATGTTATATTTCAAGGACTATCTCTACCTGGTTTGATAAATTATTTTTGTTTAGTTATGGATGGCTATGGCTCTGAAGATTGTACTGTATGTCTGCAAATTCATCCTTATATTGGTTATTAAATCTGAAAGTACATCAATAGATACAGATTGAAATGGCTTTGCTTTGCAATTATTGTGATTCAGGGAATGCTTTTGTACTTTTGTATATAGTTTCTGATTTTCAGACCAAAGCAAGACACTCTGCTGTATTAGCATTACAAGGATGGATTTGGCATTAGCATATAGTACTCTTAGTGTCCTTTGGTTAATTTTTAAGTATTTTTTCTTTCAAATAAATAATGAGTAGCTGTGTATAGAACACATCACCCGTTTCCTACTGTTTCTACAATGTAGCACTGAGTAAGGATACCAGAAGAAAATGAAAAATATTCCAGATTACAAAAAAGCTGCAGCTGCTGTTAATATTAATAGAAGCATTTTTTTTAAAGACTAAGTTAAATTTCCTGACCCTAACTCTATGATTATATAGTCTGTGTGTCTATGATCCTTATGATTCAATATCCATTTTATAAATTAATATTTAACATAATAGGAATTTGGCTTGTAAGATAAATATTGACAACAGTTTAATGTGTTTTTTAAAAAAATCACTTTTTTTTCCAGTGGTACTTCTGGGACAAATAAAAGTCAGAATCATCAGACAGAGTGTCTAGTCTTCATGGGATTCTGACTGGAAGAATATACTGTGCTTATTATTTGTCCAACAGTGCAGCCCTTTAAGGAGACAGGAATATTTAATCAAAACTAGACATGTAGAATATCAACATTATTAGCCATCAATCTTAATAATATCTTAACTCCACTTTGTGCACAAATGTAATAATATGGATATTTTACAGTCTCTTGGAAGATTCAGAAAGCCAATTATAGAAATGTCAGAATTTCCATAGGAAGATAACCTTCCTCTTAGCAGTGGCAAGGGAACAAAACAAACTGATAGTGATTAAAGTGTCACAAAGTAATTACATTTTCTTCCAAATAAACCATCGCTTCCCAATAAATAATTAAAACAAGCAGTGTTCCTCAAGATACAGTGGTTCAGTAGCTGTGATTAAAAAGTGCTAGCAGGCATTATTAGATTTTTTTAAATGATAATTTTCTCCCATTTCCCAATTTGTCAGATTTTATTACCTGCATTTCTTTGTTTTTTTTAAATTCTTTCAGGTTTAGCTGGAAGAATAAGTTTGTTCTTCTACTAAATACATATGCTGAAATCTCCATTCCATATTAATTTCAAAAATGAAATATTATTCTATTAAGCTCTAGGATGGAATAGTTGAAATTAAAATTAACTTTACAAATAAAATAAAATAAAATAATCTGTAGCATACAACCATTTCATACTTTTGATCTGTATTATTGATTTATCTTCTTCTCTCCTCAATGTTCTATACTCTTTTCTGGTTGTTTCAGAATTTTCTAAAATTAAAAATAAGACCCACTTGATTTGATCATTTCAAATCAAGTGATTAGATACTTCAAATTCCAGCTTGTTACAGGAAGTTCAGAATTGGTATGCTTTAGTCAATAGCTGTTCAACAATATCCAGTGAATTTGAATGTTTTTGTCTTCAATTCCAATCACCTAGCACAAACATTAGGGGCTTCTCTATTAGCAGTTGATCCCATTAACAAATTGTTTCCAAATATAAGAAATTATTTAACATATATTTTTCTCTTCAGTATAACAGACATCTGGCTATTTGAAAAGTAGCATGATTTTCTTTCCTTTTCAGTTCCCTCTTTTTCATACCCTTAAATAGATAGAAACTAATCAAGGAGAAAAGCAACCTAGTTAGAGCAATCAACTAATGGAATTACTTGGCTTCAGATGTTGTGGTTGCTCCATCACTGGAATATTTCAAAAAGAGGGTAGACAACTATTTGTCTGAAATATTATAGGGTCTCCTGCTCAAGCAGGGGGTTGGACTAGAAGACTTCTAAGCAGTTTATTATACTAAGTCTGATTCTAAGCAGAATCAGAGAATGCACATTGTAGACAATCTTGCACAATATGTTTAATATTGTTCACAATGTTTCAGATACAATATGTTCAGTTGAGTGTAAAAGAATACAGCATATTGATAGTGTGCAAAAAATAGAATATGTACTGCTAATTGACTAAAAGATCCAATATTTTATCAAGAAAACCAAGTCAAATGCTGTTTTATTTCCTCTTTGAACATTGAGTCTGTAGGCAGAATTGAATTTTATGGCTGGAAATATCATTTCAAACTACTGACAATTGAATAACCATATGGTTACTAAGCAAGAAGGCACATTTGTACAGCTTCATTCTGTTGAAGGCTAGCACAGCTACTTTGAGAGCTTTCCCTTCCATAAATCAAGCATAACTGTGGATTCACTGGTAATACTTCTTGCAGCATTGTCAATAAATGCAGTGGTTATGGCTTAGCAATTTTACTATGGAATGCAGTCTGTTCAATAGGATCAAACAAGAGGAATGCTTAGTGAAAACATTAAAATACCTTGTCATTTAAAACCTGATGTTTGAACAGTAGTGGTTACAGTGCCACCAGATAGAAGATCCAGCATGGCTATTTTGAAGTTTCCCCACAATGTCTCAGAATGCATCAGTGTGCATTTCAAATGTCTTTACCAAGACATCGCAGTATTTCAAGCAGCATGTTCAGTGGGCAGTAGGGTAAATCAATCAAGCCAACACTTTGCATACTCATAATACAGTCTTCCCAGTTTAGCGCCCTCTAGATTCTAAAGGAATGCTAATTTCTAAAGAAATGCTAATGATCAGACAATTGTGACTGAGACTTCTTAGAATTATAGTTCAGCAAATCTGGATGGCACCTGTTAAAAGATGTCTTTTAGACCATTGAATAAAATGTACTCTTCAGTTATATTCCAGATAAATGTGAAAGATGTTACTATAGAAAATTTGGTAGTCCTGAAAGCCAATATAAAATGCACAAATCTTTTTGTATGCTCTGAAAGTCTCATAGAACATTTATTATTTTATTCAATGATTGGGCCCTGAAAAGCCACATGAAATTTCCTCTGCCCTTTAAGAAATAAAAGTGAAATATAAAGAATCAAGAGGGAAAGCAGTAAAGGATGAAACACTTTTAGGGCTTTCAAGAATTTCTAAACAGAAAGACATAAAAGAACAGCTGGAAACATGTGAAGTTGGGAACTTATATTTTATTCACTCAGTCAATTTTTGAACAAATCAAAAGACATGAGATACAACATAGCACTTGGATGTTTGAGACTTAGACATCCATAAAGGTAAGAGAAAATATGTTTTCCAATGCAGCTCAAAGGTTTAAATCAGAAAAACAAAGTTCCAGTCCTTACAGTGATAATATAGAATACCCTAAAGACTAGCAATTACAATAATGCATTGTAGTGTTAAAATATCAAATTCAACTCAGTGCCAGCTGGTATAAAGTGATAACATTGAACCTCCCCCATGTCAGGGTTCCATCAAAGTTCTGCTCATCCATTCAGCACTCAGACCCGGATATATCCAAGTAAGAATTTATTAGAGAAAACCATGTTGGCACATCTGGGGAAAAACCTGAATATGAAGTTCCCGGTTTTTCCCCACCCAGAAGAAAATCAAAGATCCACCTCCCAGCCATCATCAAAGGTCACATTCCCCAATCCTCTTT
>JANHFL010001887.1:158039-169342 GCA_032468155.1 Oxyrhabdium leporinum
GCACTCCTCTTCCAGGTGCTGGTCTGGATGTCCTTGACTCTCTTGAAAGGAATTTTGTTTTGTCTACTAACCCCTCTGAGTGTATGGGAATAAACCCCCTCCCTGGTTCCCATGTGCTATTATGTGGCAGCCACAGAGGCTAGCAATTACAGCTTCCAAGGCTGACACCCCACTTTAAATAATCACATGTCAGATCTCAATCAGGAAAGCAACTTTGAAATTATAAAGGATAGTAGAATAAGTGTGCTGACCCAGCATTTGTAAAAGCAAATCACATATGAGGAATCATTATGAAAGGAGTAACATAGAATGATCAATATTGTAATATTTTTGTATTTAACTATGAACTCACTGTACTTAAAATTCTATATTGGGGGTGGCTGTTGGACTAAAGTTTCTAAAAGTAAGATCATGTATTTAGAGACAAAGAATCTTCTGGCAGGGTACAGTATTGGGGTACAATGTTAGATATAACAATACAGGGGTGTCAAACTTGCGGCGTCATGTTGTCGTCATATGACATATTGTGACTTTTCCCCCTTTTGCTAAAATGAGGGTGGGCGTGGCCTGCGGGCCGTAAGTTTGACACCCCTGCAACAATAGAATAAAAGGTTTATTATGAATTGGAAGTCTCAGAAATTAACAACCAAAAACATCAAAGGGATGAAAGCCTTCTTAAGTTACAAATTTATCTAGAAAGCATTTTTTAACCTAAATCACTATTTTTGAAATGGAGAGGGAGTAGCTTTATATTTGCAGATAGAGGCAGACATTAGACCTTGTCATGCAAAATATTTGCAAGCAGAATTGAATTTAGATATTACAGAGGGTCAATGATCTGAAACATAATTCATCAAGAAGTATTTTTAAGAAAGAATATAAAGATTTTGGAATAGCTTTCACTGTTAACTTCTGCATAACTTATGTATTCAGTATTCTGTTTTTAATTTGAATTGATAAACAACTGCCTATAAATAATGATGCATTCCAATTTTCAGTACTAGTAAACTATTGAATTATAATTTCAACGTTATGTTTTGGGGGAATCTTTATGGAGGGAAACTTTTGAAAAATGTCCATCATCTTTTACATGTTGTAGGAAAAGAGTCTTTTGAAATCAACTCCATTAAAAACTAAAGGCATTATAACTGAGTAAAGATTATATCAGTAGAACATAATTAGGATTATTAGGTTCTTGATTCAATGCTATACAATTTTTATAGCCATAATTTCTTTCTTATGATATATGTGCTGTTGGTTCTTTTTCCTACTGCCAATTATTGCATCTAGCATATTGTACTCATTTCCTCCAAAGTGAATGAAATGATATATGCAACTATAGATGGCAGGAATAATTATTTTCAATTGAGAAAGATTTCACTCTTCCTGTAAGAACAGCCAGTTACTGACATCTTTCTGAAAATCTGTATTATTTAAGGAATGGGTCAAATTAGGACTCATGCCTACTTAATATATTGATTATACCTGCCAATTCAAGATTGACTCAGCCTTTCATCTTTCTGAGGTCAGAAAAATGAGAGCCCAGATTGTTGGGGGCAATATATTGACTCTGTAAACTGCTTAGAGACAGCTATAAAGCACTAAGTGCTGTTGCTACACACACATATATATACACCGATACTAATGGAAAAGAAATACACAGTTCTATATTATTGCACAAAATTTATGAAACATTTAATATTTACAAATATGTACATTTTAACAGACTGCTTTGACCCCTTTAATAGCCTAACCTATTGGTGAAGCAGTATTCACAATCCTCCTTCAAAAGTAATGATACCCAGATTCACTGCTTACCCCAATTACTTCTAGAGCCTTGTCAATTAATGAATAAAATTTTGGAGATAATTTTCATAATTTTGCCATAATCTATCTGTCCATTAGCTTATTATTTGTAAGTTTTTGCAGAGATAATCATATAGATGGTAGGGTGCAGCCACTTTTGGGAATGAAGGATTTTTAAATTTCCTGTTGCCTATTCAACAACATTTATGAAGTGTATTTTCACCTGTACAAGACTTCTGAGTGTTCAAGGGAAGGCAGAAATAATTTTAAATATAAGATTGGGCAGCAGTCATGCACAATTTCTTTCCTAAAATATTTTTATTGGCCTACCTGGAGTAGTCTATTGCTCTATTTTGGAACCTCCTCCTAGGAACTTTAAGTTAACCAAGCCTATATGAATGAATGACCTAGATAAAGGTGTATGTATTTCTACAAGAATAGTGCTGTCAATTTGTCAGAACAATTAGTACTCTCTGTTCTTATCCTCACACGCAGTGTACCATTAAAAAAAAAATATTTGTCACTTTTTTTTGTATTCTGCTTCTTTAGCCATTCATTTACTATTGTTAATTCCCCTTTTCTGTTAAACAACATATTCATTTTAAATCAACAGTTTTTCTAGATAAAAATCCCAAAGGTGCTTTTTCAAGAGGGACAACTATGACCTGAATGATTCAGAATCTCCATAGACATCTAGCATAAAAGGTTGATTGTGTAATCTATTAGGTTATAGTTATTCATAGAATGCAGCCCTATGATCATATGTGTGGCTTGATTACCTTGACATAACTGTATATGGTGTGATTCTTGCAGACCCACTGGGTTAAATTTTCTAGAAGAAGCAGTCAAGCCAGTAATACGAAAAAAAGCTATTCTTGACTAGGTATATTTTATTAGATAAGTAGAAAAAAATTAACAGAGTGAAACCATCAACACTGTTTTCCTCTATCTCTAATACGTCCCCCCCGTCATATTAATCTGCATACTCATAGTGCACTTTTTTGTGAAAGATATTTCCTCTTATATGATATGATCACTCTACACAAAACTGCATTACATTTGTTTGCAAAATATGATTTATATATAGGTTCTGATTCATAACTTTGACATAATTTTGTATACCTATCATACACTGCTCCTTCACAATTTTTTTAAACTTTATTATAATATCTCTGACAAAATGGATTTGTGCACTTTGCCCTTCCTTAGCAATCTATGCAGTGGAGTTCAGCTGTTTTCCCTTCCTGCTGCTTTGTTTTTTTGTATTTTATATTGTCCTGTATAAAATCCACTGAAATGAGCTGGGAAATATATTCTGACTAGGGTCATTAGGCAGGCATATTTGCTATCTTAATACTTTTTTTCTAAAAGAAAAATTTATAAAGAGCCTTTACTTATTCCCTGCATACCACCTTCCATGCTCTGTCAAGCAAAACAGACCAAATCATTCTGAGGAAATTATTTCCCAACTACCTTGGTAAAACCTTGACTTAACAAACCAGCCCTGCCAATATCAAGGTTGCTTTACTTTTTAAAAATAAAAATAGAAATAATTAAGCAGCATAATTTTATTACAGCTATTGGAAAATATGATTTTTGAACAAATCAAAATTTTAGTACAAAAACAGACTAACAACTTGTGAGGTAATAATTCTGATGAGGGTATTATATATGAATAGCAATAACAACATTTTTTTTTGCATTAGCAAGTTATTTTTTTCCTATCATGCAGCATAGGGGATTTTTATCATTACACTTTCAATAAGTGGATATTCTGTGAATGGCTTGCTTTTTAATGTAAAATGTTACAGTACACAAAATTCTTATAGAAAGTTAAATGTTGCAAGAAGTCAGGATTTAATGTTAAGTCTTTTTAATTGCTATTTGAATGAATGCTTGTGTTTTTTGAGTTAAGAGAAAAATATTGTTCCTTGTTTTGCAATGAAATATCTCCATCAGTTCTATTTTTATCTTTCTTCCCAGCCTGTTTTTCCTATCAGTGTGATATGTTCCTAATAGAACATTTTGACTTTTTCCTTGAACAGGAGAGTTTGATTTTAAATCCCAGACTTTATATGGGGTAGCCGTTTGGTGTTTTTTTCCCCTCTTCAAGGCCACATGCAACACTTTGAGAAAATCAAAATTATTCTAAAGTGTGCATTCATTTAAGTTTTTTCTTCTGTAGATGGTACAAGAATGATGGAGCAGGGTGAATTTCACATATTGTGAATGTGAATGTGCCTTTCAGTAAAATGATCCAAGAGCTGCAACATAGATAAGTCAAGGGATCCTGCAAAGTTATCAGCTACATGTAAGAAATTGATAGTTGCAGATACAGCAGAATATATATATTGTCTATGACGAAAATATCTAAGCACATTCTCTATAAAAAGATCTTATAAACCCCCTGAATAGAAGGCCTTCATGGTTCTTCACAGAATTTCATTTATTTTATTGAAACCTACATAAATTCATTCTATGAACAAAATTATAGCTTGAAACTGCTTGAGTGATTAAAAAATAATAATTCTATCTGAATTGATATAACAATGCGATTTATATGACATCAACCTATTGTCCTTCACAATATTTAACAAGTGTTCAATTTCCTAGATGTGGATAAAAAAGAATGACCAAAGTAAACTATTTTTCAAAATGTCTTCAGTGATTAAAGAATGTAATTGGGTGTTATATGTTAATGGATTGACCCAGAATAATTTAATAATGAAATTCATATTGCGTAACCCCCCCCCATATCTAACATTTTATTACATGCCACAACATGCAGTTATTGCTTCTCTTAATTCATTTTAGTGAGCTGTCAATACATTTCGCTCCATTAGATGCAGAATTTAATTAGCTAGGTTACGATATCCATGATTTTTAACTTGCCAGCGATTACAAATTTGTGTTAAGTGTTGCCCTTGGCAAAATAAACTTATTTTATAACTAGCAGTGAGCAATTATTTTTCATTTCAGTGACACTAAGTTTAACCAGAATGTTTATAGCTTTAAGGTTACAAATACATCAGTCTTGGGTGGGCAAAAGATAATGGATTTCAGCTTTTTTGATGCATTGGTAATCAAAGGATTTTTTTTTAAATATACCACATCCATGGCCTATAAAATTTGCTTTAAACAGTAGAGTTTAGAAGAATAGATATACAATATTTTTCTACATTGTATCCAAAGACTTGCTTTTATAATACTTTTTTCCTTTCAATTTTGAAAAAAAATGCAGTAACATTTTTATTTGCCAACCTAGATTCCATCTTTTTCTTTCTTCTGAAATGAATGGAAAATGTATATGTAAAAGAAATTCTTGGTTTAATCATTATTTTGACATGAAAAAAACAAAACAAAATAAAAAAAATTAAAGGAATTGTAAAGTAGCTTAAAAATGATAGATACATTTTTAAGAGTCTCATGCCTTCTGTATTTACTGACTACTATTGTGAACAAGATTGGAAAGAGGTTTCTGCTTGAATGTCATCCATGAACATTTTTATGGGTCTAGGATGCTTGCAAAGCTTACACCTGGGATGCACATTTGTCCCCATTCCAGCCTGGTACTCTGATTATTACTAGATGGGCTGAGTCTATCTTCCTATTAATTTTCAATGAACTTAAAGTTGTAACATTCTTAGCAATTGAAATTACCATAACCCAGTGTTACTGATAAAAATGTTTTCTCTAGTGAAACAATTCTGGCAGTTCTTGAGCCTGCCCATTATGATCCAATGTCATGGCAGCTGTTAAGTGAAATGTCTCAATGTGCAAGTCATTAAGCAGAGTGCAGGATGCCTTCTGGATGAGGGAAGCAGTTGGAGGCCTAGCACAGGCCTAAGCCCACCTTCCTTGGCCTCCCAAGACCTTCCCCGCTCCAAGATACTTCATGCTCCATTTTCTATGCCTTAGGTCCCAACAAGCCTTTTCCCACTCCTGCTTGGTCCTACCAGGCCTTAGACCTGGCATCCACCATATTAGGGTAAAAATCCTTCTTCTCACTTATCTTTTGAAGAACACTGATGTCTTCTAGAGTTCTGAAATGACTTGTTCTTTTGTGCCTCCATGTGGCATAATTGTATAAGTGGTTGCCATCTTGTCTTGCCCACATGATGGCCACATTCAGGTTACCACTACTGTCAGCCTTGGGAGTCATATTTGTAGAAGGCTTCTGCAGCTGCCACATTTTAGTGCCTGGGAAATTGGGAGGGGGGATATTCACATGTAGCAGGGGAGTATATACACAACAACATTCTTCCCCGGAGAGTCAAAGACATATCAACTTGCACCTGGAAGAGGAGTTTCCAGAAGGAAGGCATCTATTTGATCTGGAAATGGATTGGGCCATGTGACCATTGGGGATGGCCGGGAGGTGGATCTTTGAATTTCTTTTGGGGAGGGAAAAACCTGGGGCGTCAAATTCAGGTTTTTCCCAGATGTGTCAACATGGTTTCTCTAATAAATTCTTATTTGGATAACTTGATTTCAGAGTGCTGAATGGAAGAAGGGGACTTTGCTGGATTCCTGACAACTACATAGCCCAGGGACATTTCTCAGTTTTTCTGTCTTAACAGGTCTGCACCGAGGTATAGAACCTCCTAAGACAGCAAAATTAAACTTTTAAAGTTTGTCTGGTGGCTGCCATTTTGTCACTGCCCACAACCAGGTGGACAAAATGGCAGCTGCATTTGGATCATGCCACATTGCCCAGGGACACATGGCCTGCCATTCTTCCACAACGTGAAGCCCGAAAAGTTTCAAAAGGTAAATTGTTGTGTCACAGATGTGTGGGGAACAGGCTCAAGTGCTGCAGGATTCTAGCATGGTGGGATGGGGAGAGAGAAGTGTGGGGGTATTGCAGTGATTCTGTAGTGGTTTCTAAGGTCTAATGATCATAGGGTTGCTGCAGCAGCCATAAGTTTGAAATGGGTTGTACATAGATTTTTGGGGGGTCTGTTGTAACTTTGAATGTTCAATAAATGGTCTGTTGTATTTCTAGGACTCCCAGTACGAAGTAATACTATTTTTAAAATTAAGGTGTAGAATTACTTGAATTTACAAAACCCTGCAATTCTTTACATTTTCTTTACATTTCTGACTTTACAATACAAACAAATCAAATATATTTTACATAAAATAAACTTCCTGAAGTTTATCTAAGACCATTATTACTTCAAGAAGTAATAGGTACTATTAAATTAATAAAAATAGCCTAAGCACCTGATATAGATTGAAGACATTATTAAGTGCTTGCTCCTATGATATTGAATAATAGTGATGGTTTTCTTAATTGTAATTGGCTAATGATGCCATCTTGTATTTCAGATAATTATGCTTCAATACAGCTTTTCCAAATATGAATTTGAAGGCTGGTAGTGAACTTTCTGACTACATATTATTTGCCAGTGTTATTGCAATGCATTGAGGTTAAAATTTTGAGAGAAATTCTGACATTCCACTGTTTATTATCTTCAATTGTTCATCCATGAATATTTTGCCTTAGGTGATATTAATTATTTATAAATATATTAAATATATATTACACTTATAATCAGATATTTGTAAGCTTTTGTTAGGGTGTAGTTTCAATTTCAAGATTATGCTTTAATTAAGTAAGATTTTCCTTCAGTTTTATAAGTTATATTAGGATGTGCTATTCCTATCCATTTGGTGAGCCAACATTTGTGGAACTATTTCTTCTTGACTGACATAGATGCTTTGTAAACTCATAAAGAATATCCCACATGTCTTTTTGTAATAATTTTGATTTAAAATTTGTATTTTATTTTATTACTTATTTGTATTTTTTTAAATTTGCTGAATCAAAAGAGACTTAGAAACTCTATGGATTATCTCTTAATTCAGATTAATTTTAACTAATAAATGATTTAAATCCATGTGAGCTTATAGCAAAGAGAAAATGTAGGTAAAATAAATATTAATTCATGATATGTCTGTGTGTCTGTCTTAAATTAATATATACACTGCTGGTTGATTTCCTGTGTTAAGATACCTGGGAATACTAGATATTTCAAACATCTTAATAAAATACTGAGAAGAACTGGGTTCTGTCATCGGGCTTCTATAGGTCTGTTTACTCATGGGCTATGATTTTTCTCAAAGAGAATAATGAGCACAACTTGAAAGTTATTACTTTAACCTATTTATAGCTTGGCAGGGCATTTGCTGCATTTTTGTTGTCTTTTTTTTTAACATTTAAGACTGAAATTATTTATTGGTGATGTTGGGAAGTAAATTTAAATTTGATCCTTATTATCATATAAATTAATTGCTTTATTGTTGAATACTCATTCAAAACATTGGCTATGCTCAAAAATTTAGATTTAATGGCTGTGTGTTGCATTATTTTGTGGAGACAGCACATTTACACTGTTATACAAGCTGTATACTCATTGTATACTCACTACTTTATATTGCAGCCAAGTGTCATTTCTTCAGTGTTGTCACATGAAAAGATATACTTAAATATTTACGAAATGTGAAGGGATATACTCACTTCTGTGATATACTGTATGTGCCCTAATCCCTAATATTTTTCCCTTCAAATAGGCTTTGAAAATTTATTTATAATTAATATGACACCGGCTTATCATTCCAGATAATAGCCAATGTCCTAAAAGTAATCTTTATATCATACTAATAGAAATGTTATGCATTCTATTGGTCAATATAAAGTTAACTGTAAGGCCAGTAATTTAGTTTTCTATCTGGGTAGACTGAATAATTGTTTTGAATTTTGCTTGATTGTTAATGTATCAAATATTTTTGAGCTCTAACTCATATCTAGACAGGATTCTTCATATTATCTTTTCAAGCATTTGCCCAAATGTAATTAAAATTAACATTATCTGGTTTTTTTTAAGTTGATAGTCTTAATGATCTCCTAATAGTCTTATGATCTCTAAATGTTAGTAGAGATCATTCATATAATAGTAAAATGCAATTTCATGCAGCAATAACCATAGTACTGTTTAATATCTAGCATTGCAAAAAATCAGAATGAAGTTAATTCTTGCTATCAGCAGTCATGTAGTTAGCAAGTAATTTTTATGAATCGGCTTGCAGAAAAAATCCTAGGTCTTATTCCATTAATTGCCTAGAACAAGAATATATCCCCAAAGGGCTTATTTACTTATAAGAACTTCATTGCATCTACAGTATATCTTCTCTCCACTCCTTTTGAATTTGGAAGCCAGAGTGCAACGCCGCTTTTCTCATAAGTAAGTTCAATGTTAAACTGGAGACTTTGTTTCATGTTCAAAAAGCAATAATTAACATGACAAATGAATATGAATATGATTAGAAGACTCATTAAAATTATTGAATTCTGAAATATTAGAAATAATTTCATTTTATTTCACTTCCTGTTTCCAAAACAATATCTGTGGGAAAAAATACAATAGAATTAGAATTAGGATAAGTCATATGGGTAAGTGTTTATGTATATTAGATCCTGTTTTCGAATGTATCTGAATTTGCAAGAGATATCAATAAGAATCATAGAATGAAATGAAATAAAACTTGATATAGCACATGCAAGCTTGTAGTTTCTTTATATAATGTTTTTATTCTTTGTATTGTGAGATATGATAAAGACAGAAAATAAAACTTCTAACAAGCTGAAGACCATGTCAAGACAACAGATTTGTCTTTGTAAAATGCATGGAAATAAAAATTCACATCAAATAGTCTTTTGAAAGGAACTGGGTAGTGGTGGGAGAACTATGTAATTATGGTATTTTCCCCCCTGTATTTGCTATGGTAATCTTATATTGTTGTCATCCTATTTGTTTCACCTGCTGGAATATGGCAAATGAAATTACCTTAATAGAAACTGTTCATTATCTCTAAATTTCCTGAAATGTCTGTGATCAAGTATATTTCTAGTCAATATTTATGAAGCAAATTTTGTTTTGAATGTGCTACAGAAGTTCTTTTAATGTAATGTAATACAGAGAAAAACCAACAAAAATGCTGAAGATAGAAGAGGAGGGAGAGGATCTGCAGAAAAGAAAGGATATGCAACAGATGCCCCAATATAGAAAAAAGGATCTGAGAAAGTAGTTGGCTGAAGAACTGGATAGTGCTAAGAAAAGATGTTATGTTAGAAGTACAATACAAATGAAGGGTGATCTAGGTGTCAGATTCCAAGAGGGCTTGAAAAGAAGCGATCTTTTTGTACCATTCAACATTTTTATCAGATAAAGAGAAAAGAGGGAGGGAAAGACAGCCTCCTTTTAAGCACTCTTGACAAGGAGTTAAACAGTAAAGTCCAATGAATAAGTTTAGGAGATGTAGGCCAAGGATAAGAGATGAAAGGTGCAAAAGCATTGAAAGGTGTCCAACTAAGTCTTGTACATAAATGTATGATAGACTTGTGCAATCTAGCCTTTGCAAATAACATATACATATACATGCACACACAGAGACACAGGATAGCTATCCTATGCATCTTACTACTATCCTAAATTTCTATAATAAAATAGAATCAATATCTTTATAATAATAAACTCACTCTAGTTGGCACTACAACAATATTGAATATTGTCTGTATTATTTTTCTTACCTTTGATCACAGGATTAAGGCAGCTTCGTGGCAGAAAGATTATAGCTACACCATGGCATTAAAAGTGAAGCTAGTAGTTGTCTCTAAAACCAACCAAATGTCTTGTGCAAGGAAAAAAGGTATATAAGAATATCTCAGTCACTTTAGTCTAGCCTTTACAATCTGTGAAAATATATAGCACTTTAATACACTTTTAAGATTCAGGAACTGGTAATAGATTTTGTTGCCAAGGGAATTTTTGGCAAAACTTTGACTCTAATTATTCAAATCTTTATTTTTCAAAACATATAGTGAATTTTTTATTATTTCGTTAAAGGAATTAAATGAATTTGTCATACATATTTACTTTTATAAACCTGAATTAGTTTTGTGGACACTCATTACCACATTAGTTTTCAATTTAGGGATCCTGAGCAAACCTTTTACCTACTGATATTTTAGCCTTGCATTTTATAAATAAGAAAAACAGAAGTAAATTCTTCCTACATAGTTGCTTCTAAATGTGTGTTTGTGTGTGTGTGTGTAAAAATAAGCCACTGAAGTAAGGTGCAGTTTTGTCTTGTTTTAGTACTTTTTTTTCTAGTTTAAAGAAATTTGATCTGCAGATAGCAAGTTAATCTTTAAGAAATAAAAATGGATGTAATCCAGGAGTGGGCTTCAAATTTTTTAGCAACAGGTTCTCTGCCTTAATGACTGGCTGGGTGGGCGTGGCTGCATGGGCGTAGCTAGATGGTCATGTGACTGGGTGGGCATGGCCAACTCTGTTAACCTGTTAAATGTGACAAAAACTGATAAAGTTGTTCCCTGACACTAATTTCAGTGAGGGGAGAAAGCCTGCAACATCAATTTTTAAAAATGGTTTGGTTTAAGCATGGAATTCCAAGTAGGACAAAGCTGCCATTTT
>JANHFL010001887.1:183535-201655 GCA_032468155.1 Oxyrhabdium leporinum
GCAGTTTACAGAGTCAGCATATTGCCCCCAACAATCTGAGTCCTCATTTTACCAACCTTGGAAGGATGGAAGGCTGAATCAACCTTGAGCCTGATGAGACCCGAACTGCCAAACTGTTGATCATCAAGCCGGTGATCAGCAGAAGTACTTCTGTTGATCATCAAGCCGGTGATCAGCAGAAGTAGCCTACAGTATTGCATTCTAACCACTGTCACCATGGTTCATATATAAAATGTATATGAAAAAAACCGATCACTTCTAGGTATATTGTGGCTATTCAATGAATCTTTATATGAGTTTACAAATGCCATTTGTAATCTGAATGTATCTTCTTTTCTTTGTTTGTATAGAATACAGAACCTTTGTTTGGGAGAGCCATTGGGAGTTGAGCAAGATAGGTGTGATCAAAGTAAGAAACAGGCATGTACAGAGTACATTATTATTTAGTTTTAAGCCCAACTCACAGTTTTTTTTTCTTAGTTGTTTTAGTGTTGTACCACTAAGCTTTGATTTTAATTTACCAAAAACCTATTGGCAGCTAAGGAATAAGCTTTCTTTTCCAATCTTAAAAAGTTGCAACTCGTCTAAATTTATTTTACAGTATCCCTAATGAACTGTGTGATTTGCATTGGCCATAATCCACAGATTAGTGGTGCATAGATTTTTTTGCCTTTTCTATTCATAATATATGCCAACAATTTACTATTCCATCAGTGTATCTCAAGCTTATTTTTTTCCTTTATAGAAGCTCCTTATTAAGAATGGTTACAACTTACAATTTCTTCTCTTATTGATGGCAAACAAATTATATAATCCTCTCCTGTGTTTTGTCTTACACAACCTAAATATCAACCCTCTTCCAATAGATATAATATAGGATAACAATAACTCCAGGATTAGACATTTTTAAGTTTATTTGTAATTTTGTCCTTCTGTTTTGTAGCCTGACTTTACATTAATGTTCTAAGCAGTGTTTGTACTTGTAAACTGCTCTGGGCTTGTTTGAAAGAGCTGTATAGAAATAAAATAGCAAATATATCTTCATAATATTTGTGAAGCATGTTTTGAGAAGAATTGACAGCTTCTGGCTTTTTCACTAAAAAAACAGATAAATGGTAGTTATGGCAGCAAACAACTTTAATGATTTTTTTGGTTCACCTTTCACTTCTCAAAACCTTTTAAATGTTCTTTTCATGGAAAAAGAACTGAAAGAATTTACTGAACATTACTGAGCCCAGAACACTCAGCAGTTTTCTGTAAAGAGAGACTTGTTTCACATTACTGTCAGATATGAAATACATTTTTATGACCTGAATTTGACCTGTGTAGATATTACTGTTAATCTCCCTGACATATAAACAAATACTTTTATTTGTTGTTTCCTGTCAGGATTCTTAGAATTTTTTAGCTGTAAATTTCAGCACTCTATTTCTTTAACCAGTTCAGTAATTGGTTTATTTGGCAGAAGTTCAGTGACTACACTTGACTAGAAAAAAGAATGCAGACTTTTACACAGAATATTTGCCCATTATATTACCCAGAATTCAAAGCCTTTATATTTATTCTAAGACTAATTCATTTCCTGAAATCTTTCCAAGTTGATAGATACTTGACCATTCTTTTGATGACCTTGAGACACTTGATTTATTTTTGCATGTTTACATAACAGGTCTGTCTAGCTTGAGAACTGCTGAGTTCTACTTTCCTAGTTTCCTTCCTATGTCTTTCTGCTCTATTCATACTTATACACACAAATACAGAATATTTTAAGATTTCCTGGGTATTTTTTAAAATGGGAAAGATGAAAAAATATTGTAGTTAGTTATCATATTAGAAATAAATCTTAGGTTAAAATTTATTTGTAGATTCCTATGGCTTCATCTATGGAAAGGGAAATATCTTAAGCAATCTTTTGTTGCTCCTCTAAGACTTGTCAAAATTTATGGATCACATAAGATTTATTATTATATAAGCTTTAATAACACAAATATATATATTTACTTCAGAAGGCTTTTAGGGGTCTCTTAATATAACACTCAAAGAACTTAAACTGACCTTCAGTTCCTTGTTGCAATCTCTGGTTTTCCTTCTGTTTGGTTTCCCTTTCCTTTTCAGCTCTTATCCTCTGATCATTGGCTGTACAAAATTGAAAACTGTAAAATAATTATTTACTCTCCTTCCTAATATACTTTAACATAGACCAACAGTTGTCGCTCTTCTCTGAATCCTTCCTCTGTTGTCTTCTTTCCAATTCCTGAAGAAGTTTTTAATATAGGGATTTATAGATTTGGATCACTCAATTGCATCGAAGAGTTGTAATATTCTGTATCTCTTTGCTGCCATACATTGGCTTTTTGCATTCCAAATAAGATAGTCCAATTTATTTTCCCAAAATCATCTTAGCTTCTATTTCCACATAGCAGGAACAATGAACTCTGAAACAATGCATCATGAATACAAAGAAGATATGTAAATAAGGCAGAATTAAATACAATACATATTTATACATATAAGTTACATTTAAAAATTAAGTCCATTAAAATGGGTTGTAAGCCTCAAGGGATTTTGGGAGTTCCAAATTTCTACACATCCAAGAATTTCTACACATCCAAGAATTTTTTTTTTGAAATTAGAGTTTAATTTTAGCTATAATTTTGTGTAATATACTATATTTTCACTAGACAACATATCCTGGTCCAATTGTGGGATATTGTTTTTCCAATTTTGCAAAGTAATTGGTAATTAATGTGACCTCATTACATCTTAAAGCATATTTCCCATTGGAAAACCCTTTTACCTGGAATATACCAACCAGTAGTTTTTTTAAAAAAATATTTGAACTTTCCTTCCAGCCATGTCGAGCTGCTTCTTCAATTAATACATCTGCTATGTAATTTAAACATTAATTACATATTTATTAGCTAATAATTAATTAGTATTAATGGCCATCTAAAATGATAACTCAGATTTTTCCATTGTTAACTGCTAATATACACCAATATCAATAGGTAATACAATCTGTAATACAATGATGAATAGAAAAAAAATAAATTCTACAAAGATTAATACAAAGGCTTTCATTATTGTTCTTGTTTTGTAATGAACAAATGTAAGACAGGGTTTTTAAAAAACTTTTTTAATTTACAGAATAAAAAGTAAATTAACTACAACATAGTTAAATAAGGAAATTCTGAATTTGAAGTGAAAGAAATATATGGACAATTTTTACTTGAACAATGAAGCAGAATTTAATAATTTTACCTAATGGTTTAGCAGATGTATGTGAGAACCTATCAGAAATACCTATAGCATAATTCTTAATTGGACTGAATTCTCTAGCATTTATTCCCTAGTGATTAATATTTTAGATATAATTGAGAAAAATCTGTAGCTTGATTGCAAAAGGCATGCTTTGAATACAGACGTTTAAAGTTCTTTATTTGAATCACTATAAATTGTGGTTAGATGTGTAGATAGTGCTGAATAGGTAAGCTAATCGTCTGACTTAGTCTAAGATCTTTCTAGCATCTTCTGCAGAATCCTAGACTGGCTGCCTTCAATTTCTCAACACCATTACCTTACTTTTAGAATATAAAAACAACAGCGGCTACAATAACTGCTGTGCATTTTCAATTGGCAAAACCAGTTTGGAAATATAAGTGATTGGCTGAATTCATAAAATTTTGTTGTTCAGTCATGTCTGACTCTTCACATTCATAAAATATATTAAGATATAAATATTTTGCTTGGTTTTGGCTTAACATAATGTGTAACCATAACCATTTGATTTATAAATATTAATTTATGGCATAATATCGCATTGTAAATTGTGGTTTATTCAATAAACTCTACAATAGTTAAACAAATCATATACTCTCTCTCTCAAACACAATTCTCTCTCTTTCTTTCTATGTATAATCTCTCTCCATGTAGGTTTACTGTGTATATGATAAAAAGCATGCATTAAATAGAAGTGCTAATACAACTCTGACTTCTAAAGTAAACTCGCTAATATTATATGTTTATTCATATTTACCTATATTATTTACATTAGTTTTCATATTATAAGTAACTAGACAATTTTATGACACATTGGCTCATCCCTTGAGAGAAAGATAGTACAGTTTGATATTACCGGAATGGACATTAAATTTTAAGCTCACTATATATTTTTATCTCAATGTTGGACAGTTCCCTGATCATCTAAGAAGTGTATATATCATAAATTGCAGTGGTAAACAAACTTTAATAATAATTCAATATTTACTTACTTAAACAGTTAAACAGAAAGACTGGACAAAGGGGAAGCAGCAGGGTTGGGCTGCTACTGGTTCGCACCAGTTCGTTAACCCGTTGTTAATTTTATGGCCAGTGTGGTGAACAGGTAACTCCCACTCCTGGCTGGCCCTGCCCACCCCACCCTGCCCGTCCCAGAAGTCCCCGTATGGCCCATTCTGAATTGCAGGTAAGTGCAGGGCCCATGTGGAGGCTCGGGGAGGGTGAAAAACAGGCCTTCTGGAAGTTCACGGAAGTTCCATTTCTGGCTTCCAGAGAGCCTCTGGAGCCCAGGGAGGCCATTTTCATCCTTCCAGAGACTCATGGAAAGCCTCCAGAGCCCAGAGTGGATGAAAAGCAGGCCTCCCAGAAGTTCCGGAAGGCCGGAAATGGGCCCATTTTTGGCCTCCAGGGAGCCTCCGGAGCCCAGGGAGGGTGAAAACGCCCCCATGGCCCATTTTCACTCCCAGGGTGGTGCAGGAGGCCAACTAGGCCATGCCCACCATGCCCATGCCCATCCAGAAACTGGGCAGAGAACCACTGGCTAAATTATTTGAAGCCCACCCCTGGGAAACAGTGGTAGTGGAAGTGACTTCTGACTTTCTGCTGGCTTTCCCATTGACTTTTCTAGTAGGAAACTGGCAGGGAGCATTGAAAATTATGATCACTTGTCTGCGGAGTCACTATAACAGTCACAATTTTTTGAATAAAACTAGCGTGAACAATGGAGAAATTTCAATTCCATAGCAGTAATGGGTCCAAGATTTTACCAAACTTGATTCAAAAGTTGTTATAGTATAATTCACCGTTTGGGCTAACTTGATATCACAAACAGAAAAAAAGATAAATGATAAAACAGAGAAAAACAATGACATTTTTAGTAGTATATAGATTTTGCTCTCAGTTCTCTAAAGTGTATTTAGAAGGAATGCTATATTTCACTTCTTTATGCTCTTAGTTTCTGAGTATTGTCACTGGAGAAAAATAGGTCTGGTTCAGTCAAGTTAAAGTTCCATTAATTTAAATACAGGAGTTAGTGGGAGAATATTGAACCAGTGGAATGTAAAAGTATTTCATTTTGCCTATATTGTGATCAGGATATAAGGGAAATGTCCAAAGCCACCTTTCTAAATCTAGAACTCCTTTGAAGAAAAAAAGGAAGCAAAACAAACAAAAAATAAATGTGAATGTGAACAGTCAGAAAATAGGTAATCTTTTGTAGTGCTGTATTTGAAAATATGTAACACAGATACATTATCTGTGTAATTGGGTCAGTGACTGGTATAGAAGGATTTTCTTTTAATCCATGCAATGCGTATTTCTAAGGAAGGTGATTTCAATTTTATTTAGCAAACGTCAGTGCAAGCCTGATAGTGAGTGGTGCATATGAATTATTTTGAAGCGTAAACACATGTTTGAGTTCTGAGAGTAAGCAACTATCAGAAGTGCTTTGGTGCTAGGAATTAAGTATCTGGAACTCTTCAGCATCCATGCGATCAAGGCAATTTCTGTCACAGTTAAGCAAGCTGGTGTCAAATATTAAAGAATGCAGATGGACAGCACGTTGTGCACAATTATTGGTTTAGCTTCAGGACTTTGGGGGAATATCTTGTTATCTGGATGGTTGGTCTCCATTACCTTGACTATTATTCAGTGAATTAAAGATGATACTCTAACTGGCCCTAAACATCTGGGTCGTATGTCTGGCAAGATTGAAGCCCTATTTTCTATAGTTATTTTGCCTGGCCTGGGATGGAGACAGGCTAGTCTCAGCTTTATAAAAACTACCTCTTGCATAATATGGGTATTACTAGACAAGGATGCCTCACACCTGACTGATTTAATACAGTAGTATGTCCTATTTAATAGATTCTGCTATTATGGTCAGCTGAAAACATTTTATTATAAGCTAAACTAATGATTTCAACAATTTGTAAAAACAACTAGATATATCTTTTGGATTTTAACAGTGAGGAAGTATGCAGAGAAGGAAAAAAAAAGGCTTTAGAATTGGAGGTTAAAGAAATCAAGTGATAAATATAATATCTCACTGCCTCTGATTTTCTTTCTGTGGTATGTGCAATCAGGTGTCCAGTCACTTTCTGTTTTTCTGGAGCTCTAGTTTGTTCCTGTCCCTCTTTCAATGTGTCTTTCTATATGACTATATTTTTATTTTTATTTCTGTATTTTTATGTAATATCTGCCAACAGTTTTGAGAAAGATTACTCTGTTTTTCACAGTGTAGTTCCCTTACAGTTTAGGACTGTAAATTCCTCTCACATCCTAGGATTATGACTGGCTATAAATCAAAATTATATGTAAAACTGTTATTTACAATTTATTATAAATTATATGCTTTATAAAAAGTGTCCACAAAAGTGACCTAAAACAAGATGGATCAACATCAGCAGGTATTGCGGGCCCAATTGGCAAAAGAAAGCTCAGGGCTATATTGCTTGGAAACGTGCAGAAGAGGCCTTCATTCTGTAGTGGATAGACAATGGATAGAATCATGATGATGATGATGATCATAATTATGATATGTAAAACTGTGTGTTTATCAAGTGTGAGAGATAGACTATAAACAATTAATCTTCTGTTTTGGAAAGATAGCAAGACCCAGATTTGTAACTTGGTTCACTAGCATATCTTTGATTTCCATTTTTACGCTGACTATCAATATAACGTTATTATATAACATTATTATTATAACGTAAAAACTGGTCAGTATTACTGTGGTCCATGTATGATGATGTTTTGAATACTTTAGATTAAATTATTTCTGACCTTAATATAAAATGTTGCAGATATTTTATTTTGTGTTATTTTTCACTTTTTTCTAATTTCTATATTTTATTAAACCAATAAAATATATGTTAAAATGAAATAAAATACTAGTACTGTTTTGTGTAGCGTTGCCATATTATATATAGTAATAGTAATATATTAGTAACCAATAAATAGATTTATTTTCTAAAATCCATAAAAACAGATATTACTATATTTCAACAAGCAATTCAAATTGAGTGTTCTAATTTAATTTTAATACTTTCTTTAGTACATATCTATTATTTTGCCTTTAAAAGTGAAATTGGACTATTAAAGAAAGCAAGTGGTTCACAATAGCAATAGGAAATGCTATTATTTGGGCAAATTGTGTCCTGTTTACTGATTTTTAAATGATACACTGTATTCATCTTTCAGCTTGTGTGTTTACTAATATTTTGAACAGTGCAGTTATGAATAGAAAAAGATACTTTGGCATAAAATAGGACAAGAATAAAGATTGCTCTTTTTTTTTCTTATTCGTCTCTGTAATAGCCAACTTTAACTACACTTAGCCAGCAATCTGCATGTAAACCTGCTCTTAAATAGCAGCCTTTTAAAAGTAGACTACTTACCGATGCTGAATAGATCTGAAAGCTTTATGTTAAACATCACTGAAACTTTACCTTCTTAAAGCTTTATTAAAAGACTGCTTGCCTTCTTATAAGAAATCATTTTTCTGTTTCAAAATGATATTCAACAATGCAAAAAAAATACTTAATTATACAATCTCTTTTACAACGTTTGGCTAAGCATAAGATACTTTGAAAGTGGGTAGAGAATGGGCTGAAGAGTTAGAAGATGTAGAGAAGAGTTGTAGTTGTATTTTCTTGAATGGGGTTCCAGATATTCATGCCACCAAGGACACCAATAAAGAGAATTTACACAAGTACTCCTTTAGATATCGGGACTGAACATGGGTCATTGCATGAATAGTAAAAGATAAAACTAGTGTAAGTGCCCCATTCACTGTATTACAAATGAATATCAGAATAGGATGTTAAAAGTCTGCATTGAGTAAAGCTTGAATCTAAGTGAGCTCATGATTTTTGTTCTTGTTTGCAGCAATACAGAAATACTGTGTCACTACCTTCTTTTTTAAATTGTTAAATTGGATGTGTGTGTGTTTGTATATGTGTGTGCATTTGGTCAAATCTGTATTTTTTTTTTCCTGATGGTGTCCAGTCCAAATCTAATTATTATCAGGTTTAACCCTGTTATTGTATGAGGTCACCAGTCATTTTGGTGCTACTATCTACTTAAGTGCAAACCAGTTTGGTGTAGTAGTTAAAGCACCAGGCTAGAAACTGGGAGAACATGAGTTCTAGTCCTGCATGAGTCAACTGGGTGACCTTGGCCTAGTCCCCACAGGAAGGCTCTTATTGAGATTGGCTTGAATAACAGAAGCTTTCAGGTCAGATTTTTCTTTGTACCATTTCCTCCTTCATATAGTTGAGTGAATGGGAAGTGTGTGTGAGACATTTTTAAATGTTACGTATTGTTTTGGAGTTGGAAAGTGCTTCTTTAGACAACAGTTTCTGCATTCTGTAATCAAGTTAATCTTCCTAATTTTCTAAACAGACTTACAGGCAGATATAAGAGGGAAGAAATGAAAAGCACAATCAGAATTGCAAGGGTGTCAGCTTTCTATCCAAGTTCCAATAACTCATTCAGCACTCAGACACAATTAGACCCAAGTAAGAATTTATTAAAGAAACCATGTTGGCACATCTGGGAAAAACCTGAATCTGAAGGCCCAGGTTTTCCCACACCCAAAAGAAATCAAAGATCCACCTCCAAACTATTATCAAAGATCACATTTCCCAATCCTCTTCCAAAGCCAACTTCCTCTCTCGTTTTGTCACTCCTTTTCCAGGTGCTGGTCAGGATGGCTTTGACACGCTTGAAAAGAATTTTGTTTTGACTAATAACCCGTCTAAGTGTATGAGAAAGAACCTCCTCCCTGCTTCCCATATACTATTATGTGGCAGCCACAGAGGCCTCGCAATTATGGCTTCCAAGGCTGACAAAGGGTTTGGTAATAAATTTCAGTTCTAGTTTGAAAGTCTGTTGATCTGGACAACCTCTTGATCAGTACCTTTTTATTTTATACATTCCTTATGAAGTGCTCATTTCTTATTAATTTCTTAGCTCTATTTCTCAGATAAAAAGATTAAAGTCTTGTTGCTTTTTTTACAAAATGAGCAACCTTCACCCTCCCACCCCTATGGAAGCTGAATTCTACAAAATTATTCAGTAATAATAATCAAATCTATCCCTCTAAAAAGTTTTCAGATGGGTATAAAGGCATTCTAAAAGAGTGATCAGATATTTATTGTTTGACAAAAAGAAATTAAATTAGACATATTGAGACATTTGTATTTACAGTAAGGTTAGGGTTAGGGTTAGTTGTTTTTTATTGATTCTACTACCTACTTTCCATAGTAACTTAGCATGCTCCCACACACAGTTCTGACTCAAACAAGCATGGAACTCTTCATTTTCTAGATTTTGTTGGCCTCTTAAAACACTGAGAGATCTACTGAGGGGAAAAATACAACTTTATATAGACTGACCAGGGACTGTTGTTGGTACCCTTTGTTATCTTTGCAATGGAAAAATTCAGTTTCAAAATAATGGATTAAAAATAAAATGATCAAATCTTGACAAGAAATTGCCACAAGAAGAAACATGGTGTTTCTTGAAACCATATTGTTTGCTTCAAATCAAGACCCTAAATAACATACAGAAGTACTATGATTTCAGAGGAAAATCTATGTGCTTTTCCCATTTTACTTTCTATGCAGATCTGTTTTTGTCCAGCAATTACTGATCATGCATGTCATGAACTGCTAACTATTTATGAATAATCTAGACAGACAGGACTGTCCCTTGCTAATCACAATTAATGCTGGCCTTCCCATAAACAACAAGAAGTGATGATATCAAAGAGAACAGTCATCTATTACCAGGGCCAAATTCTTGGCCATGAGTTTTTGCAGATGATAATATGAAAAGACAAAGTTGAAATTAAAAGTAGTGTTAAGTAATCTTAAGGCAGAAAAATGATTGATGCATTAAACTAAAGTATTCTGCTATGCTTAACAAGTCTTTGTAATTTCAATTTTACTACATATACCTTGAGTACAAAGTATGCTGTGAAAGAAGTTGCATATTTTAGTTTTAATTTATATAACTTGTGATTTTAGCACATTATCAAATTATTATAAATTACACTTTTATTGGGATGCAATATTGATTTAGTAAATAGGCTTATGTTCTTCTTAAATATGCATGGGGTTAGACCTTAGCCAGTGTCTTTCTTACTTGGGCTCAATAAACTATCCCATATTATAGTCTGCTTTTGCTCTATTTCCCATTGGTATGAACACCACAAGATCATTGATATATGGGTCAAATAATGTCACCAAAATTCAACTGTAAACTAGCACAGATGCTCCCAACTTTTTGGGCACCAGGGACCGGTTCCATGGAGAAAGGTTTTTCCATGGACTGGAGAGAGCATGGTTCTGTGTGCTGCCTACATTCCAGGATGGAGTTTCACTTGTTTGGGAAGCCCAATTGCTGGCATGCTGCAGCCCAGTTCTGGTCCATGGACCAGAGGTTGGGTACCCCTGAACTACTGGTAGCAAATCATAACAATGCAGTTTTTCACAGTTTTATCCACAAATATGGTGTGCAGTGATTTCATTAAGCTTCAACTGAACATCTGAAAATAGGAACAATTTTTGCTCCGCTTCAGTTAATATGTCATTGCATTGCTACCAGGCCTCTAGCAATCTTGGATCCTGAAAAAAATCTGAAAGCATTTTCCTCCTTGCCCAAATATATTGTCCACTTCAAGGGAATAAGGAAATGTGGGTTTTAGGATAGGCGAAAGAAAAGATCAACTATAGTTTTCATGTCTGTGGTCTAGAAATACTTGAATCAATGTGAGTCTGCAAGGAAATTGTTAGAAGAACATGGCAACTAATTTAAACATTTAATATACTTTAATCTCTATGGGGATTGAATATCTTTCTCTCTCTATACGCACACGCACACATATATACATACATACCTGCACATACATACTGTTAGTTTTTCATAAAGGGTTCTGCTACAAGTCTAATTATTACTGTTGGTATATATTTTATTGGTTTTTTTATGTCTGTGCTGACGTAACAGCCATAAAGTTGGGCAATTTCATTTAGGTCTTCATCATTCAAAATATCTGAAATTAATATTCATCAAAGACTCACATTACTCCCCATTCAAAAGAAGACAACAGACTTGGATAGCAAATCTGTGTGCTAGAATGTTTTATTTCAAGATAAATAAATAAGACTACAGATTATTCTACCCTAGTTCATCCTTCTCCCTGTATAAAAAAATATTTTTCAATAGACTTTTCCCATAATGTGAGCCAGTATTCATAGTCCGAAACAGTTTCGCACTGAAATATATTTAGCACCTAATATGCAGTTTGAGATAGGGAGCCCTTTAAGGGAAGAAATCAATTTAATAAGGCTTTGTATTGCAGTCTACCAAACAAACAATGAGACCTTTTTTTCTGAAAGCAAGAAGACAGAATTGATTTACTGGATGAATTGTTTGGTGGGAACATGGAAAGAAAAGTAAGGGTAGCCTTTGAGGAGCTGGCCTTTCTTTCAGTTAAATACTTTTTATTTGGTCTTTTAATCTGTTGTGCTGAAAACACTAATTTCCATGTTTACTTCATTGGGTACAAGAAAATGGTGACATTTTCAGATTGTTTCTTGTGTTTAACATTTCCCATGAGGGCAAGGAAATGGTGACACTTTCCAATTATCTTTTATCTCCTAGAGTCCTCTTTCTTAAATTGCTCTCACTTGTCCTGCTTGTTAACTACTCACTGAAGAATCATGTTTGAAAGTTCACTTTCCAAAGGTTTCTATAGAGTAATAAATAACCTTAAACTACCTTGGGTTCAGGGATCCCTTGTGATTCTCAGCTTTCTTTCAGCTAAACACTGATCATTTTTATAAAATAGATGTGCTTTGAGCTGTGAAACCATTTTATATCTCTACAACTAACTGAATATATCTGTCTGTCATATAAATGTAGACAACACAATTAAATTATCTCAGAAATAAGAAAAATAAATGAATTCTTCATCTGAAATTTAAAAAGCAAACAAACTCTAGCCTGCACTGCGTTGCTGAAGGCCCAATAATTCTTTTTCATTGGGAAGGAGATACAGGCAGAAAAAATGTTGTTGACGTCTTTGGGGATTGACATCTGATTATGCTTTTTTTGTTAGTCAATCCCCAAGAGACTTTGTTTTATAAAACTGTATGAAAGTTTTGCAAAAATTCAGTATATCGTATCAATATGGGAAGAGGGCTAACACAGTGAAAAGTTTCTTCTTTCTCTTATTCTCCAAGTAATTTGTATACTCATTCAAAAACAAGCACCACTTACATACCTTATTCAGAGATACAGTTCTCTGTACTTGGAAGAAAGAGCTGCATCTTTTATTCCTATATAAAGAGAAAGGTGAAATGATCTGACTTTGGAAAAGGAATCCTAGAATACTGATGCATAAATAACTTGTTTTATTTTTATGTTCAAAAAGAAAGTCTTTCCAGGTATAGATAGAAAATGGAAAGGCTTTTATCTGAGTAGAAGCATTCATTTTATGCGAATTTTCTCTGAAAAATGATAGAAGGCAAAAATATTATTTTATTTTTTAGTTTGTTAGATATCTATCTTATCTTTTCTCTAGAAAAGGCAACTTACCCAGACATGTTCCTTGATTTTACTTCTACAACAACAACTCTGTAAAGGTAGTCTAAGAGACAATGGTTCATCAAAAGTCAGAGAATGAGTTTCCCTAGCTAAGAATAGATTTAAACCTATCTTTCTGCAGCCTACATTATATCTGACTTTGACTGCTATTGCAGTGAAGGCATCTTTGTAATTTTTTCAATTGGATCTTTGAATTGACAACTTAATGTTATCCATGATTATTTTTAAACTATTTTTTTGGAAGCACAATGAAGCAAAGGGTGGATATATAGTTATGAAGAAGAAAACATTTATGGAGAGAAGGGTGTGGAGAAATGCCTTTTTTAATCCCCATGAAAATATGATTTTAGAAAAATCTAAGGGTATCCCAAACAAATTTTCAGATAGCTTGATGTTGTTAGCAGTATTTAGATCCCTTCCAAATATATCAAGCTCTGAATTCTAAAATAATTTTGTTAATTTATCAGCATTCTAATGAATAATATTAGGGAAGATTCATGACAATGGAAATCTCTTTATCATATGAACATCAGTAGTGTATACATACTGTATTGTTGAATATGTATTTTATAGGTATCTATAAAATGAATGGACTATCTGTGGTTGTGTCTTATTCTGGAAAATATGTAAAACACAAAGAAAAAAAGGATAATACTTATCTGTTGACCTACTTGGGTGCTATCCTGCGATTGAAATAGGCTGTAACTGTGATACCTGAGGGATATTCCAATGATTGAGCCTTTTGTTCTGAGGATGATTCAGTGATATAAACATTTCTGACAAATTGGGTTTATATTCAGTACAATCTGTTTCATTTTACAATAGAAATAGTGAATGCTTTTGGGGAGATTGGTAATTGATTCTGCATAGCTACTATCTTGGGGATTCAGTTTTTGCTCAGGGCAAGATTGTTGTGAAGGAAGGTATAAGCAGTGTCAGTCTTGTTATGGCTCCTTTGTGCATGCTCTTTTTTCTCTTCATGAGAGCTACCAGGTACATACATATCAATAGCTAAATATAGACACATATTTACCTTGGTGGGCTATGAGAATCAAATATTAATGGTAACTTTTTTATTTCATTTACATCTGACATTTTTAAAATTGATTTAAAGTGCCTCTGGTGAAATAGCAAGAGAGACAAGCCTCAGGACACATTTCAAACAATATAGTTCGGAAGGTTCGCAGTGGAAAGAAAAGTAAATGAGACTTGAGAAATTGCTAGTTGTTTGTCTCACAATGCCCATACATGACTTACTTGATCAATATATTTAAATGTGATGCAATGGTAAAAGTCAGTGAAAAATCACATCATAACAAATTTTATAGTTACAATGTTAAATTACAGATGGACACAGGTTGATAAAAAATGGTCAAATAGATTTCAATCTTCTGTAGGTATAGATCTCTACCACATTCATATAAATACTTGATTTATGTATGATTATGTTCAAATATTTAAAATGAGAAGAAATAGTTGCTTTTCTAAAAGATGAAATATGAGATGTAATTTGCTTGAATATACAGTTAGATTCATTTGATTCATGCAAACCTAAGTTCGTACTTTGTAGGCCCGATGACTGGAAGAAACATGATTAGTATTGGGAACTTAGAGCATTGCTTCTCTATCACTATTGTTGATATATAGTACTATATGTGTGAGTTTGTGTGTGCGTGAGTGTGAGACAGAAAGAGAAGAGAAAGAGGTTTAATAAATCATCAGACATAATGGATTATACAACAAATGAAAATAGCAGTAAGTTAGAAAAGATTCTAAAGCATTTGATTGTTATCAATTGCTCTGAAAATTTGTCACTGTCAGTATGAAAATGACAAATGTTTCAATAAGCTTTGGTACTTAGAGACAGATAAAGTTACCTGAATATACATTTGAAATAGGCCTAAGATTCAACTTCAAAGCTGGATCACAATGGTAACAATACAAAAGGGCAATCATATACAAAGTAAAAATGTACATTATTTGTATACAATTTAATCAAGGATTTTAAAGACTATATTTCTATTATTATCAATATATCACTTCTTGGGTGAGTGGGTGAGGATATGCCAAAACATAGATATATAATAAATAGCTAAATAATTTCTGAATCGAGTCACTAAAATCTTTGCCAATTTCTTAAATGAATAATTTTATTTCCTAAATAAATGTAGTCAGTCACAATTATAGTTACTAACGTTATGTTTTGATCAGTCTCCTGATCAGTCAGGGGAAAAAAAATCTTTTAACCCAAAGCTTATCAATTCTTCAAAGACGTCTCAAAAATTTTTTGTTTTCATTTTAGCTTGTTAATACCATCTAGACTGTCCTTTTTAAACATTTTTTTTTTAATTGGAGGTTTTTGTTTGGTCTCAGGGAACCCCTACATAAAAATAATTATACCTAGAGATCATGGTACATTAGCATTATCAGTAAGCTGACTTGCAGCACATAAAACAATCCAATGCATTGTGTAATATGTGAAATGAAAATATATTATTTTTCATGATCTTTCATAGAACCCCAGTCTTGAGAAAACCTGATCTATAGTTCTCTCTTGGTATTGCAAAAGTTGTCAAATTTAACACTTAAACAGCAGGTATGAATCTAATTTACAAATGCACTTGTATTGTCTAATACGGTTTGGGCAAAGGTTTGGAAACAATGCAGATTTTTTTCCTTTTATTATTTAGTATTTTATAATAATGATATACTGTATTATTTATATCTACTTAACAGTACTGTTAATGCAAATATCAGCTCAGATATATCCTTTGTTTTTTGAAATAATATAGATGAAATTAAACTTATTCAGTTTGTGTTCTGTTTTTTTTCTTTAGTGTATTTTAATATCTTTGTCATGTAATTGCCCAACCATCTTTTATCTTATGTACTGTATTTAAAGACATGCTATGCTTGTATTATCAATTTGCTTGCCAAAATCATTGATTTAGAAAGGGAATTTTTATTTATTGCCTAATTGCATTTTTCTCCAAAATTATTATCATTTTTTTAAAAACAAAAACAAATTCTTCTTTTTCAATTTTCATTTTTTTTTAGAAATCTTGTCAAGCTTCAGTATTTTGTTTCCAATGTACAGGTGTCCCAATTTTTAAACAGTTTTAAAACATTTTAAACCAATCATTCCTTTAACAAGAGTCAATTTGGAGTGATTAAACCAGAAGATCATGAGTTTTTAATTTTAGTTTTAATTTTAGCTGGTCATTGTTGGGCTGTTTACTTTATTTGATGAGTGCCCTACCTTTCATATGCACAATTAATATATATGCATACATTAAGACTTAATGTAGATAAACAGTTAACTGGAATTGAACAGCATAACATGGAATTCAACACTTAGTTATGCACAAATGATGAATATGTGATTGCTAAAATGTATAAACTTTAGTTGAAATTTGAAACTGAACAGTGCATGATAAAGTTGGTTAAGAATTTTTATTTTATACATATTAATCGGTGGGAGAGAATATGGATAAAAGGATTGAAATTCACACTGTATTATAGTTTTTATAAAATAATATGCCATTAGTGTATGATACTAGAGAAATTTTTTAAGATATATTAAGAAACTTCTAGTCAATTCTGGAAGTGTAAAAAACATGAAGGAACATTTTATCATGCATGAAAAATATTGTATATAAATATGTATATTTGTACAAAGGGTCTGCCATAAAGAAGAGGAGGTCAACCTAGTCTCCAAAGCACCTGAGGGCAGGACAGGAAACAATGGATGGAAACTAACCAAGGAGAGTACCAACCTAAAACTAAGAAGACATTTCCTGACAGTTAGAACAATTAATCTGAAATGGCTTGCCTCCAGAAATTGTGGGTGCTCAAGGACTAGAAGTTTTTAAGAAGAATTTGGACAACCATTTGTCTGCAATGATACAGGGTTTCTTACTTGATCAAGGTTTGGACTAGACGACTTCCAAGGTCTCTTCCAACTCTTTTATTCTGTTATGTAAGATGTTGACAAAGAATTTTAATTATTAATATTCAGATGAATCTACAGCTTTTATACAAATGTATGGATAAGTAATTGGAAAAGACTCAGAGCAGATTGGTTTTGTATATCATAACAAAGCAAAACTATAATATACACAACACTGAAATACTGAATACTGAAATACCTACAATGAGGATTAGATCACGAAAATGGCAGAATTAACAGAAATAGCCAAACTGACCTATTTGATCAGGTAGAAAACAATAAATATTTTTATAAAAGATTGGACTTTTTTATGAACTTTGTGATGAAAATATAAAAAAATGAAATGGTGATTTCTACTTTTGCTGATTAAAAAGGTTTAGTTTTAAAGAGATAAGTTTGTAACTGCTGAAAGTTGCTTCTTTATCTTTTTTCATTTTCTATATTGTTCTTCATACTTTTTGTTTAACACATTTTCTTTTTCTTAACTGTTATTTATATATTTTCATGTTTATCTTTTATTTTTGTGAAAAGTTCTAATAAAATATATATTGTAATTTTAATGAAAATGTGTATCTCTACTGAAGCAGTTTCTCATTCCATAAGGTCTGTGTGCCATGAAGACAAGAAGAATACTGTGCTTAAATAAAATTATAGGCTGTGACCCTCTCTTTATTTTGTCCCCAACTTTCCTGTGGTAGTAACCTAATAAATTTGCCAACTACTGCAAACACACACAATTTTCTATCAGTTAAAAAGTTCTGCAATGTAAGCAACATTTGAGGTTGTCTCTAAACTATCCATATTCAGCTCATTTTCTTTGAATGCCTTGTTGATCCCATAGCAAATGATAACAAGAAGATATTTGTTGACCTTTGCTTTCAGAGTTAAGTTTTCATCAAAGGAGTGTACTAGTTTCTGTATTCTTTCTGATTAGGTTGAATGCTCTTCACCTCCTGTCAAGTTAATGTGAAGGAAATGTGTCAATGATGCAGGAATTATGCTTGAACTTTGTATACTAGTCTTGCTCTCTGGTATTAGCTTGCATTTGTAAAAGAGCCTCTTTGACAGTTCCTTAGATGCCTTTTTTTTTAAAAAAAGTTTTTTATTTTTAATATAATCATTCCATCTTTAATTGAACAATGTGTTGTCTGGATACAAGTATTTTTGTATAACGGTAATCAAAATTACAGCATCCTTCATTATATTGATATTAATTCTGCCATATTTAACATAGTAATATTCCACATATTAATTCTACAATGTTAATATAGTAATATTAT
>JANHFL010001887.1:201755-224835 GCA_032468155.1 Oxyrhabdium leporinum
GAGGAAGGAAGGAAGGAAGGGATTATAATGAGAGTGAGGAAGGGTCTGAGGGAAGTCCTCTTAGCACTTGGCCACCACAGGTGCCCCCGACAAGTGATGTCAAGCCGGCCACGCCTACCCCAGCTACACCTATCTCGGCCCCTCACCTCCCATGAGGTCAAACACAACCCTGATGCAGCCCTCAGTGAAATCCAGTTTGACACCCCTGGGTTACAGCAACTTTATGATCTGATAATTTTTGGGACTGGGATTTCCACTGATAAGCAATGAGGTGGTAAAACATGTCACATGACCACATCCCATAGGAATGGCAATCCTGCAGCCTATGTTACTGCTGTAACCCTATGGGTTATTAAAGAAGAGGCGGGGTCACAGGCAAGCAGATCAATATGTATAGGGATGCCATGTAAGAGTGGCCAAGTACCATGGGCAGGCATTAGGGAGTGTGAGGGGTGGATGGTGCAGGTTGGTATGCAGGAGCCCCAGAGCATAGGGATATGCAGGTGCCGCGAGGGCCAGGAATGCCATGGGCAGGTACTATACAGTGCAGGCAGGCGAAAAACTGACTGGAGTAGAAGTGATTTCTGACTTCTTGCCAACTTTCCATTGATTTTGCTGGTGGGAAGCTGGAAAGGAACATTGGAAATTGCTCTAATATTATAATTACAAGGTGGGCATTGAGTGTCCACATCACAATCACATGATTTTGGTGCAACACTACCAAATTTTACAGACTGATCATAAACTCCTGAATTAAACTTATCATCCCTTTTCCAGAAACGAATGACATCTTTCTGAAATCTTTCTGTGAATACATGAGAATTAGAGGAATCTGGCTATAATTTTGAAGCTATGTAGAATGATTCCTATGGCTGGTCACACAGTCATCCAGGTGTTTAGACTGGATTTGGTATTTTTGCCCACTTATTGAGCCCCTCCTTAGGACCTGGGCTAGGCAGATATTGTTGTTTAATAATATTAAATGAGCATTGCAGGATGTAAGCTGTTCCAAATAAAGATGCTTTTTGCAATTGACTGATAGTGATTTTGTCAACGCCGATGGTCTTCAAATGGTGTTCCAGATGTTTTGGGATTGTACCCAAATTGCCCAGACAGTATTGGTGTTGTCTTTGCTTTCTTTTGCCACAGTTATTCTACTTCTATTTGCAGGTCTTTGTATTTTGTGATTTTCTCCATTCCTTTTTCTTCTCTTCGGCTGTCAGACACTGCCATGTCCACTATCCAGAGTTTTTGGTCTTTATCGACAATTGTTAAGTCTGGGGTTTTATGTGGCAGGTGCATGTCTGTTTGAATTCTAAAGTTCCAGAGCACCGTAGCTTCTTCATTTTCTATTACTGTTGTTGTTACTTGTTTGGATTAATACGATGTGGTCTACATAAGGCTTTCAAAGATCACTCAGGCTCAGAACATAGGTTGGCAGTTATTCCCAGAAGCATGTTGTACTTTTTAATGCCCATTAATATTTGTCTATCCCATAGATTTTCAGAAGCAATTTGAAGTGGCTAGTTTTATCTTTTTAAATGCGTTATGACTTGGTGCCTAGTTACTTACAGACTTTCTTTTCCAACCAGAGTTCCAACCAGTATGATATTTTAATACTGGTAGAAACTATAACTGGTACCTCATTTTTATGAAATGCATGTAATGTATAGTGTATCTCTGCTTACATTACTCATTAGCACTGAAAATATAGTTATGATGGCAGTTTATCATGAGTACAATATTATATTAGTTATTGTTAGAAAAAAGTGGAGAAATAATATAAATCAACAACCACTAAGAATCTCTTGCAATGTGTATTTTATTGTAATGTATATTGCTAGATTGTTCTTATTGTGTACAGTTTTATTATACTAATCAGATTTTATTGTATAAAATTATAATTTAATAATTTATATTATTTGTGAAGGCACATGGAATATAAAACAACTATTATAATTTTATTTTGCTACAAAAATATTTTTGTTTATAATCATTTGTATGATGGGGATATATTTTGGCCCCTATTGTGAAACAACAGCAAGATGAACACAAACGTATGTTTCCTGAAATGGAATGCATTTTCATCCGTGTATTTACATAGTAGTTTCTTCCCACTCTAGCTCCACATCACCTGAAAAAGAAAAGGAATACTGGTTGAACATATTAATCTTAAATTACACTTACAGGTTTAGTAAGTATTTAAAATATATTACATGGATTTCTTATGCTTCCATTATCAATGGAAGAATAAGTTACATATTGTTTTTTTACACAACCATCAGGGTAGTTTTGTTAATTGTTATTTTCAACTTGTAGTTTATATACTGACTAACACAAACATACACACACACGTACACATTCTATACTCTATATACGATATATGCTATATTATATTATATTAAAACAAAAGTATGTGTAAGTACTTAGTGATAAAAAGATATCAAAGGGCATGTAAGAAACATTTTATCTTTTGAGTAAAAATACAAGAAATGAAGCAAAGAGGAAAAATAGGGTGATAATCTGAAAAATGAGGTTGGCAGAACTAAGGCAAGAATTGTATCCAATAGATCACCAATAAAATAAAAAGGCAAAATCATGGGCCCTAATGGCAAAGTATTTGTATTGGATCTGGGAGTTGACAGGATATATCTAGGGACAATTCCATGAACAGTGCAATGAAATAATTTATTATCTTAACAGTAGAAATCTGGATACTGATGAATTATATCATGGCAAAAAATTATCAGATCATAAAGTTGTCACTTAAAGAAATTTACTAGAAGGGCTTTTACTCCCAGTTTTCTGAAAAAAGAAAAAAAATATGATAAGGTAATAGACTATATATTGTGGAAAAGATACAGAGAACAAGAACAAAAGCATGTGACTGAATAAAATACAAAGCCAGGGAATACCATTATTAAGAGGACTAGGATGAAAGATAAGAAACTTCTGAATAAGAAAGTACTACTGGCTGACATCAACTATTAGGTTAGAAAGAAAACTATTTCATGAGTTTAGTCATTGTGCAAAGATGGTGCCTTTGATTTTATCCAAAAAATTAAAAAGTTAAAAACAAAAACATCAAATAAAGTAATATAAATAATGCTTCTCATAATTTTCAATTATGCCACAAATAATTGCACTACCATTAAAAAAAACAATTTTGATAAAATACATTTTATATACCTTCCATTGCATCCAAAGAATCCATCTTTTGCAAAACTGAATAGTTAACAAAACATATAGGCTGGTTGTTCTTGATTGTCAGCAAATCCAGAACACACTGATGTAAAAATATGTACTGTGCCTAGAAAGTGTGAAAATTAAAAATGGTTAAGCTTTATTCAGAGATATCTTGGCGCTAACCTGAACTTGTTCTCAGGCAATTTTTGAATTTAATACTCAGAGTACTTTTAGAAAAAGCAACATTCTTACAACTAGTTCATATTTTGGGGTACTTCTGGAGCCCATTCTAGATAAGATAGGATTCTATTACACTTCTTATTGCAGCTGCTTCAAAGGGATATATAATGAAGAAGGACACAGGATGAGGATGGGACAGCAAAAACAGGGGACCATGTTTTTATCACAATGTAAATTCACATGTGAATAAGATAATGTCTCGGAGTCTCACAGAAACTAATATTGGAGAAATTTTTATTTTGGTTTTTGAAATTCTGAGGACCATTACTCTAGATATACTATAAGAACAGTGCCTCCCAATTTGAATTTCGAGGTGAATAAAAATAAAACTATGCCAAACCCATTAAACCGTAAGGAAATACTCATGGCAAGATCCTGATTTTCTGTCAATAGTAGGTCTAAAGGAGAAGGGACATTTTTCTTCGAAGAGCTGTTGCAAGATGATTGGACCTGATTTGAGTATTGCTATGTATCCTCTTAGATCCCAAATGAGGTCTAATCATCTTTATTTATTTATTTATTTATTAGTTTAATTTATATACCGCCCCATTCCGAAGACTCGGGGCGGTTCACAGCAGCTATTTAAAAAACAGTACAAAATACAAGTTTAAAATTAATTAAAAAGAATTAATTTTTTTTTGCTGTGCCCCGTTTAAAATTTTTTACAAAGTTTTTTTTAAAATATTAAAAACCCCGTTTAAATTAATTTAATTTAATTTAATTTAATTTAATTAATTTAATTTAATTGAGGAAGCCTCTATTTTTTTAACACAATTAAACTCAGGCATTTTTAATCTGTATACATTAATTTTCTTTTGTATTAATATTCCATCTTTCTCTGATACCTCTATAGAGATATCTCTACATGATTTATATTAACATGGCTAATTCTTTTTTTTTAAACAACTGATTGACAATGCCATTTTCACTAGCCTTGTTAACTTTATGAGTCCCAGTAATGTTGCTGTGGTTAATCTGAGTGCTTTTTTTGGCTCTGCCCTAGCATTTTGGGTCATCAGATTAAGCCAAAAATGGTAAGGCTTGCTGCAAGCTGGTGGTTTATTTCAGAATTTAATAGTGCACCATCATCTTGGTTCTCCCCATCTTCTTTGGAGATTTGTTAATATCACTAAAAGACTGTCTTTTTAAAAACACCCTGATTATTATTACTTTAATTTGGAAAATAACGACATATAGTATCATTTTTTTCATTGGCCATTTCATCTGTCTGCAATAGAGGATTAGGTTCTCGTTTCCTGAACCATTTTAGTTACATTTTTTACTATTTTTCAATGTTTGAAATGAAGAAGTAAGAAAGAAGCAAACAGAAGGAAGGAATGCATGCAGAGAATATACTCTGAAACCATATGCAAATCTGATTGCATTTTCTTTGATCTCACAGGAAAAAAAAATCAGTAGGCTTCTGAAGGCTAAAAATGTCACAGATAAAATCAGCTGCCTCCTTAACAGTGATAATGGCTTTCATCAACTTCTTGATATACTAGTACTCTGACTTAAGTCTCCAGTTTAGAGTCTCAACTTTATAATTTACATATTTAATCTGACAGATGTTTTATTCTGTTATTTCTTCTTTTTTAAGATCTTAAAAAATATAGCTCAACGAGTAGAAAAGAAATATCTAACTTTTTAGAAGGTTTGCTTAAAGGTGAAGTGGAAAAGCTTATCTTTTTTACTGCATTAGGAATTTGAATGCATCTTAAGATAATTCAGTATAAGAATAAACAGCCAAAATTTAGTTCATATGACTTCTGTAGAATAGGTGCAGTTATGTGTTTTGAAATGATAACATTGAAATTCTAAATAGCATGTTTGTGTTTCAGTTGTGGGCATTTGAAGATATTTTTGACGTATTTGATCAAAATTATTACATTTTGTATCTCTAGATGTTCCTAAAGGGGATCTAACATAAGATCCAGACTTGATTTCAGCTATCTCACAACAACGCACATCATAGCTCATTTTTGTGTTGCCACAACAAATAAATTATGGTCAGCTTGGACAAATTTCCTGCTCATGAGGATACATTATGAGGAATGTCAGAAATATATTATATTTCTGTGTGCATGTTGTATATTAATTTATAATAAAAATATAAAATAAATTGTGACCTTATAGAATAATAAGAGGCATTTTACCTTTTTTACAAATGTTAGTTGGTTTAAAAGTCTGAAGTTATTTTATATCTTTTAGGAAGCAGAAAAAAAGTGCTTCCAAAATTTGCTTATTTAAAAGAGTCATAGGTTACTTCCTATTCTGATGTTTTTGCAGCAATACATAAAAGGGAAAAATAGACCACGAAACAAGCAAGTTAAAGTTTAATTTAAAGCATGTAACAACGACATTGGCCAACAACAATCTTGTCACATGGATTGTAATGGTGTTTTAGGCAGACTTTGTCATGCCGATTTAAGTCAAGTCAGATTTCTTTTACTAGTCTTAGTCTATCAGCCTACAGCTTGATTGGTTCTCCAGCAATGGATACCATTCTTGTAGACCAGTACCAGTGCACTAAATATACCATTCAGATATTATGCTATCTAAATTTATTGGCTATGTCATTATTGATAATACTCTAGCTAGATTTTACAGTATTTTTTCTTTGAGAAGCATAGACAAATTATACATTTCTTGCCTGTCATAATGCATCTGACTTAAAATTAGATATGGTAGGAGGAGAACCTGTTTGTCTATCATAGCAGAAAACAGAAGAAGTTTGATAGCAGTTTTGCAGATAGTAATTTTTAGAATAGTAAACTAGAAATTTTTATTACAGATGAAGTGAATTGTAGCTCACAAAATCTTAAGCATTCATTTAATGACTGTTGAAAAAAACGTCATGACCAGTTTCCGCATGACTGTTGCAGCACTCCGTTGTAATGTGATCAACATATGGGCACTTGGTAATTGGCATGTATTCTTTACAGCGGCCTGTCTCAGGACCATATGATTGGCTTCTGACAACCAAAGTCATTGGAGGAAGCTGGATTTATTTAATGATTGCACTGAACAACTGCAGTGATTCACTTAACAACTGTGGCAAAAAAGTGGCACAGCTCACTTAACAACTGCCTTGCTTAGCAACATAAATTTTGGATTCAATTGTGGTCACGTATTGAAGATACCTGTAGTCTGAAAAATTGTTACCAGACTGCTTCTGATAATTAGAATTGGAATGTTATAGAGATGGGAAACTGTGTAAAACAAGAATAGAGAACTTCCAATCTATTTTATTTGTTTATGGACAAAAAGAGAGGAGCTAGAACAAGCAGATTACAAGATTGGAAGAAGTACATTGAACTAAGAAGGAATACAATTTGAAATGTTATCTCTTTTGAAGGCAGAGGCTGATGATATAGATCCGATGTAGTTGAAATCCACAAACAACCAAAAATTAACTAAAAAAAGGAAAAGCAACAGCTAACAGTCTGATGGAGAAAAGTATGCAATTGTAATCTTTTTTAAAAGATAAGTCTCTTGGGCTTTTCAACTTTTCCCTTGACCCAATTGTTTCTTTTCTTTTCTTCCCTCATTATCAAGAGCTTGTGAATGATATCTGAATTCTAAGACCAACTCTTTGGATTGCCCAAAGTTGGATACTTCGGAACACTACAGCTAATGTGTTTTTCAACCTCAAAGTAAAAAAAAATGTTGAGTCACTAACACAGTGGAAGAATTTTGTAGTTGCTGTTTAGCCTTGAGGCATTTCATTATTTACACATTGGTATATGAAGTGCAGGCTCCTGACAGTTTCTGCCATTATCACTGAACGAATAAGCATACCTCTTTCTTTTAAACAGGTTTTCATCAGAAGGATGTATTACGCTGCTCTTATAAAAACCTATGTGTAACTAACATATAAGCCTTCAGTATTTGTGTGTGTGAAAGTGTGTGTATGTACAGAAAGCACATTTTGTTAATGGAAAATGCAAATACAGATGATGAATTGAGAGTTGCATACATAAAGCAATTAATTGATAAAATGAAACATTCCTGAATTCTGATAACAATGATGATGAGGAAAAACACTGTATAGCTGCTAATAGATAACAGGCCTATAATACACAAAATAGGATAAATAATAGAAAGGTTTTTAATAATCAAAGAAATGAAAATTTCCTGGAAAATGCAAAGTCCATACCCCTTAGAAAAGTGCTAAGTGAAACAGCCAGATGATTTTATAATGGTTATGTGGGACACTCTTTAGATGGCTGTTACTTCTATTGTGAAATGTATGATTAACATTTCTCATTTTCCATTTCCTGAAATCACTATTCAATAGTTTACAATTGTTTTTGCATTCTTAATACACCAGAGATGGGGAGAAAAATAAAGTTGAATGATTAAAGATGAAATATGTAAGTCATGTGCATTTTTCCATTTACACTGAGGTAAATCATGGCATTATTACAACTTGAATTTAAAATAATGTTTGTCTTTCCTGACCGGATTTTTTTTTTTTTAATATTTGCTTGGTAATAAAATCATTTTGTTATAGATAGTATCAATATATTTTGCACATTAAAAATATCAACGGAACATCAATTTGCCTGCTCATCCAGCCATTTCTGACTGGGAACTTATTTTAAATGGAAGGCATAAGAAAGAACATTTCTCCAGTTAATATGGATGCCAAATAGTCCTATAATCCATTCTGTATCATGAATTTCATACTTTTTTACCTTTTCAAAGGATTTACTAGTTCTGGATAGATCTAGGCTGTGGGACATGGATTTCAGTTCCAGCTGCAGCATTAATTCTCCAACGACTGTTTGCATATACTCTAGCCTCAAGTTGTTTTGATGGTATAAGAAAAGAACAACCAATAACAATAACCAATTCACATCTGTTTTATGCATTTCTTTTATGTGCCTTTTCAGAATTAAAAATATTTTAAATAGCTCCTATTAAGAAAAAAAAAAGGTAAACAAGTAGCGGTATTTAAAAATGCTCTGTTACTAAAAATTAGTGATTGTCTAAAAGGAAAACTAAAGAACAGTTTAATATTCCTATAGGAAGTATTTGTTAATCAGTGAAAAATATTCCTAACTTAAACAAGGTCAATAATAGAATCAAGCCCCAAAGAAAAACCTATTTTTATAAAGCTATGTATGTCATGTACAATTAAAGAGTAGTAGATGATGGAAAATGCAATAAACACCTCTTCTCAATTTACAAGGCTGAAATTTATCAAATTTAATCAGTAGTTCTACTTTTTTATATATAGTTTATGTTTTCCAAGGGATTTTATGTGCCTGATTCATTGCCTGCCTTGGCACTGAAATAGTCTTGTTTGACCTGCTGGTTAATATTTTCTGGGTCTAGACCAGTGGTGGGATTCAAATAATTTAACAACCAGTTCTCTGCTCTGACTGGCTGGGTGTGCATGGCTCGGGGGTGTCTGTGGCTGGGGTGGGGCATGGCTGGAGTTTGTGTCTGGAGGGGTCATGTGACTGGATGGGCATCGCCAATTCACTGTCACTCATGTCAAGGGGAGGCAGCTATGGAGGCGAGAATGGATTTTGCAAGAAGTTGAAATTGATTGCACTTTATTTTTAGTCCCACAAAGTTTTGTTTCCCTGCACATGACGGCGAGAAATGCAATGGAGAAACGCAATGGAGCTGGAAAAAGGCAAAAAATGCTTGGGGGAAGCAAGGGCATCTGGCTGGCCGGTGCCGGCAAACTCTTCTGCCCACAAAAACCTTGTTTTTGACCGCTGATACCAAAAGGCAGAGCAAGAGCTGCTGGGAAGAAGCCAGTAGGCCCTGGAGTCTGGAATACCCTTTCTCCCCTTTCCCACCTTTCCCTAACTGCCACACTCCCAAATTACAGTGAAAGTGAGGGGCAGGAAGCCCTGCCATGCCTGGAAATGGGGGGGGGTGAGAAGAGGCAGCAAGAGGTGCTCTGTTTCACTCCATGCACCCCAGTGAAAGGCAGCAGCAGCCTGGATGCTTTCCTTCGCTGTCCTGTCTAGCGCTGGAAGCCAAGTGTCAGACACTCCCAGTCGCCCATGCAGAGATCAGGTAGGCCACAGCAAAGGCAGGAAAGCAGGCTGGGCTGTGTGTGAGGCAGCTAAAAGAGGAAGACTCACCAGGCAGAGATCAGCTGGGCTGTGGGGGCCGCAGTCGAGGCAAACAAGGGAACCAAAGGGTAGCAGCAGCTATGCCACAGGCATGACTGTAGGCATTGGTCAATTGTGTCTATGTATAATATCATCAGCTTTCTTCCATTGGAAAGGCTGTGTTTACACACCTTTAGTAGTGGAATTACAATGGAAGCTTAAGCAATCAAGGTATCTTCGTATAAAAATATTTAAATATCACCGGATGCTAGAAATTGAAATCAACAGTATAAGATGAAAATTTATGGATCAAAAATGAAAGGTCAAATTTGTTTTTTTGACTTTTGAATACAATCACATTAGATTAGAAATTGCAATGAAGAATGTCTAAAAGTATTATGTCCTCTGAGAGCTATTTGAGACTAAATTTATGAGCTTAAGTAGACAGCAGAAAACTGAGGTTCAATATTAAGGAATAAATGCTTCATAAATATTTAAACAAAATATATGTTGGTATGAATTATTAATATAATCCTAAAAATGAACTATTCAAGAAAAAATATTCATCAAAAATTCATCAATCTATCTTTAGTGTAGAACTCATTAACTTACATACATAATGAAAAAATCTGAGTTGTAAACAAAATAATAATAATGAATGCAAAAATAAGAGAGTAGAGTATGGTTAGATTCTTAAAATTTTTACACCATTGTGGATTTTTTTTTCATGCAATCAGCCCTTTTTTCATTTGCAGAAATATTGCTTGCTATAGCTGATCTTAAATTCAGTTTTACAAGCCCACTGAATGATTGTCCCCAACTGTGCCAAATCTGCTGGAGTTTTTAGCTTAATCTGCAGCATAAAGAGTTGCTATCTTTAGAAAGAAAAGTCAGCACAATATTAGAAATGTTAAATGCCTGCAGCCCAAGTTACATGGTACACAAGTTTCTTTCCAAGTCAAATAGCCTAATAAATAAAGTGATCCAATCCTTGTCTTCTCTTTTTTTTTCTTGACTTCACATTATAAGTTCAGTTGTAAATGAAAAAAGGGGTACAGTTACCTCATGGAATATTCCATCTTAACTATCCTGGCCAATAGGCAGAACATTCTACAGGCTAAGCCAATTTACATGCAGTGCAATAGGACCACAGGTGTAGAATTAAAGGAAGACTTGAAAACCAGCTGTTTTCACAGCAGTCAATCTAAATTTGAATGATAATTGAAAAATGTAGTGATTTCAGCAGAGCTGAAAATAGAAGTACAGCAAGTATCTAATTTTTTAGGAGGGAAAGAAGCCAATATCATTGTTGAAAAATGGGAAAATTGACAAATTTTGTAGTATGAAGCACAGCAAGATAATATAAATGATGAAAAGCAAGCAGTGGAAAAAACTAGAAAAAATGCGGAGGGGAAAAAGTTAGTAAAATTGTGACGTCAGTTGACCTTTCTGAATGTTTCTACAAATACTAGTGTGGCAAAGTATAAGAAATAAGACATTTAATTAAAATATCTTTTATTTAATTTAGCAAAAGTTATCATTTATTTCTTTGACCATTTTATTTATCTTTCTACTTTCCATAAGAGTGCCAAACCAAAGAAGATGATAGCTCTTTCAGATATACAAATAAATACCATTTTTAAATATCGTAATGACACAATTAGAAGACATAATGCACAGATTATAGCAATAGCACTTAGACTTATATACCACTTCACAGTGCTTTACAGTTCTCTCTAAGTGGTTTACAGAGTCAGCATGTTGCCCCCAACAATTTGGGTCCTCATTTTACCCATCTCGGAAGGCTGAAAGGCTTGGTCAACCTTGAGCCTGGTGAGACCCGAACTGCCAAACTGCTGGCAGTCGGTGATCAGCAGAAGTAGCCTGCAGCACTGCAGTCTATCCACTGCACCACCACAGCTTATATGCTGAGTCTTATTCTGATTTAGTTTCTTAAAGTGAAATCAATAGCCATGTTTCAGAAGACAGAATGGATTTAAGAACACTTTTTTAAAAATTAAGAGGTAAGCTCAGAATCAAGGTTTAATTTAGAATCTGATCAGAACTATATGAAAATCAAAATTCAATTTCTATAGGATGAAATTACATAGCCTTTTATGAATACTTTTTTAGCCCAGACAATTTATGGATTCAATATTTACAATTCTGGAGCACTGTCCTGCAGCTGTTCCTGAAATATGTGAAATCTGATAACAATGACATATTTCATAGTTACATTAGACCAATTCCCATAGCAAAGTTACATGGGTCATTAAGGGTTAGGGGCAAGGAGATGTAGTTTTAACATAAGAAAATTTAAACCATTTTTAGCCATTTAAATGTGCCATTATGACATTGCCGGATTTCACACCTGGGATGAAGTAACTTAAGGAAAAGTCATGTGGAATTAGTCTCTGCCATGAACAAATATTTGTTTGGGATTACGCTCCCCCAGCTTTGACTTCTGCCTTTTTGCTTTGCTTTGAGGACTGCCATTTGCCTTATGCCTGGACTTTGCTTTGTGGACTTTCCTGGTAATATGTGGGCTATTGTTTGGGAGACTGAGGGTGGCTGCCTTCAGGGTAGCATGGGATGGAGATTTACTGGTCATTGGAGGCCTGTTTGTTGAACACTTCTTGAAGTCAATAAAGGACTCTCTAAAGGTCTGCCTTGCCTTGACCACCTGGTCATAACAAAAATGTTAGAGTTTTATGAAAAGTGGGTGAAAAGTCAAACCTTGACCTGTACCCAAGATGGTCAAGAAAGGTGGTCCTCAAGGAGACAATGCTGGTGTGCTGCCAAATGTGTGTTATGTTTGTCTTCTTACCTGAAGAACATATAAATTATATCACTTACAAGTCAAAGATTGTCTCCATGCTGGACAAGAAAATGATGGGACTGACGTCTCATCTTTTTTCTTTAACACTCTCATGAAGGTGAAGAGCATATCCATATCATACAATAAGGTATCCTTGAGTGCCTCCAGAGACAAACATCTATGTTCAAGAGAAGTGGCCAAGAACACAGGACAAATAAGGGGAAAAAATCTCTTAGCAGGAGTAGTGTATATAGGAGACAAGTGGCAAGAAAGAATAATGCATCAGATAAAGGCCTGTACCATTAGTTTACTCTGAACATGGAAGGTTCAATCACAAGAGATCTTTTTAATCACATCTATCCATCCCGAATAATAAAAATGATTCTCAACTTTGCAAAAGACAATGGAATTAAAGTTGTCTACTGAGGAAAAGAGAACAGTTATGGTGGAAAATTTCATATTGTGATGGACAAATGCTGATATGTGTGAAATAGACAATGTATCTTGAGAAGTGTGCTTTCTTCTTGATGAATATATCCAGAAATTGAAAATTGAACTGGATACTAGATTATGCTCAATTATTCCTTATTTAGTAGCCCAATAAAGTACACAATATTACAAAAAGAATACAAATAGAAGCAATTTAGGTCTTTATATTTCCTAATTTTAAGGTTGCAAAACATAACTACTAATTTGACCTTGCCTTTACTTTCCATTTAAATAGATCATTTCTATACATAAATGTATCTAAAATCAGTAGAATCTGATAGATAACCAGAGGTAACCACTAAGTAAATAAATCATGTAGAGGACTCTGTAGGACCTAGGGAAATTTATGTGGGTGACTGAGAAATGCTGTACTCAAGGCTTTCCAAAATGTAATTGAAAATGTCAAGATGTACCATAAAAACGTGCATGGTTGCATATATTTATGATATGCTCTAGACAGTCTTAAAGCTGGCACAAATAGTGGAGCACAGACAAGCTATCTATAAATGGTAGCAAACCAAGGAAGAGACAACTTTTTGTGCTTTTTGCCTGAATGCATGTCTCTTAGATATAAAATAACATTGAAAGTTATATGGCATTATTAGTCAGCAAGTTAGGGATGGGTCCATCCTTAAAGCTAATTGTAAGCTAATAGGCCTACAGAAATTAGATCTCATTCAAAATAAGATTCAGAAGTGTCATTATCTTTCCCTTTTCAAATATGGAAACAATTCATATTGCTTCAAGATTCAGTTAAAATGGGAAAAATATTTGTTATAGGCAATAATAATGTTTCTGGAAGAGGTATTGATGTAAATATGCATAGTGAGACATAACATGGAGAAGAAAAGGATAACAGATGAAATTACAAACTATCCATTGAAGTGTTTAAAAATATGCAGAATGCATTAATACAGAAAATGTCCAGATCTAACTTAAAAATAAAATTAAAAAATGATGCATTTTCCAATTTGATATCATCAGCATATTGGTAATGCTAAACTTTGAACAATTAGTGACTCATTTTAACAGATTCATATAGCTATTAAAAGATAGAGGAAAGAAGATTGAATCCAGAGGTCTCTCACAACAAGGGGATTCTTCACAGTCGCTAATCAGAGTTGCTTGCAGAGGAAGGAATAGAATTACCACAGTAGTTTAAAGATTCAGTTGAATCAGGAGAGATGCACTCTGCCCATCCAGATTACAATAAAAGTCATCAGTTACAATAACTAATACCACTTCAGTCCCAGGCCCAGATCAGATTCTGGACTGGAAAGGACCTAGATAATCCACTAGGGCTTTCTAGGGTTCTCTGCAGTTGAATTCTCTTCTTGCTCTCAATATTCTTCTGCCCCAAAAGGCAAGTAGAAATAGGGCAATAGCTATGAAACACAGATGGGTTTAGAAAGGGTTTATTGAGGATGGAGTTATATTCTTTATGCCACTGGCAACATCCTTTTCAAGAATGATGTGTGGATCAGATCCAAATTGTCACAATTCTTTGTGATTGCTAAAGAGTTGGAGAGGCAAGAATTAAGCTGCCAGTGGCTAGGATTAACCAGAAGACCACACTATTAATTTCACCTACCAAAATAGATCCCAAATAACAGAGCTAAATGTTACTTCAATTCCTAACATCGGATGGTGCAATTTTAGCATATCTGAGTGATTATGTCAACCAAACACAGCACTAAATGGATCCAGCAATCATGAGAGACATCTATCTGTTTCCCATTCCCTATTAGCCATTCTAAACAAAGATTTTTGGAAAACAGCCTGAAACTGGGGGACGAGTGGACAATTCAAATAATTCAAACTGGTTTTAATATATATAATAAAAATAAGTTTATGGTATAGAGAACCTATGATGAAGTGAATACAATTAAATTACAAAATACTTTGTATGCATATTGAGTTGGGAATTCATTACTTAATGCAATAAGAATGGTGTATAATGTCAGTATGCATGGGAATAAATGCAATGTTTAGTAAATGGTTTAACACTGAGCAAAGAATATGACATGAATGCATGATGTCCCTTTCAATTTTAAAGTATTTATGGAAAAATGTATCAGGAGTTATTGTGATTGAGAATAGAGGTAATTTGGTTGAAGATGTGAATACACAGTATATGTTATGTACTTTTATATTTTTATTTGCAAGTGCAAATAATTTGGATAATAATAATTATTCTTCCTGCCCCAAGACCACCTAATAACTTGACATTTGGATAAGAGAAGGCAAAGAAAAACCAGAAAGAAAGATATAGAGGTCATAAACAGAAATTAACTGGCTGTCCAGAAACTCTTAAAGACAGAGTTGCTACAGAGAAGCGGTGAGGAGGAAATGTAATGTTGTAATGACTTTAAGCATTTTTATTAGTTTTTACACTTTTATTATTTTATATTTTTGTGGTATATTTTTTAATCTGGTATCTTAAAAACACAAACAAATTAGATAGCTAACAATAATAAATGGCAATAAATTTAGATCATTTTCAAATGAAGCTTAAATTTCAGTAGCCAGTATGGTGATTCCAACAATATGTCTTGGATAAACTTCTAAACAAGGCTTCTATTTGCCTTAGTAATGTTTCCATGTTTATTTTTTAAAAAAACTTTGTGTTCCCAAACTTAGTAATAAATAAAACAAAAACTTGAATAATTAGCCAAAGGAAAGAGTCATAAGCTGAATAATGCAGAATGCATCTCCGGTGCTCATATTAATGGCATTCACAAATTCACAAAACATGTACTGAGACATTATACCCCATATAATATATACCCCATATATTGAAATGCAATCATTTATACTACAGTTATAATTATAGTTCTTTAATTTCATGAATTCATATTTGGTCAGTGTTATTATCTCTGATATGGCGTTAATTACAATATATTTATAGCAGTGCTGATATTTTGTTTTCTTAATGTTATATGTTTTTTAACATTAATAATAATGTATTAACATTTCGACTTGCCAGTTTACGACCAGGTTTGTAGAAGAAAAAATGGCAGGCCCTGGAACCTGGAACAGTCAAAAGAGGAATCAACCTGGAGTGTCTAACTTGCCACAAGTGGAACAAGTTGAATTATGTTAACTGTTATCTAGAGCCAAAATTATGTGCTGTTAGTTGACTAGATTCCTGTGCCGAGGCATGATCAATAAATTAGTTTAACTGGAACTTCATGCATGGCCCTGACAGTGTTAGAAGAGAAGAGAAATATTTCCATGAAAAATCAAAGCAGTATGGCTATCCATTTACCAGCAATTTCACTGGTTGTAATCATTATGGGGTAATTATGTGTTACATTGTCCACAATTAAAATATATTATCAAAATGTTGTGAAGTAGGATTTGTTGTTTCTTGCTTTTGGAAATAGCAAATCAACAATTTTAGAGCATTCTTGATACTTGAAGTCACCATGAATAATACACATATACTTCTTCATAGCTGCTATCTTCAATAACAATTAATTAGATTGATATATCTTTGTTTTGAAGGATGTTGAATAGCACCAGATACCAAAAATATAACCCTGAATATTGTATGCTATTTCTATGAATGTTTACAGGATCAGCTAATAGTAGCTGGCGTCTTCCTCAATAATATAGTTCAGGTGAGAGGACAGTAGGAAAAAATGCTAGGAAATAATTTGCTAGAACTGATCAGTTCACAAAAAGGAGAATTGTGGATGAAAGGCTATCAATGACTTGTTTTCTTAACCTAAATATAAGTACCTATATCTTGCTACCATGATACCTAGTTCAGATAATTCCCTTTATTTTATCATAACAGAAACAAAGGCAGCATACAGAGGACCCTTAGGGTTTTTTCTTCTCCAAAAGCAATTCTTAAGTCTTTTGAAGTCAAGATTCGGTCAATGCAGTGGGAACTGTCTCTTCTGATTTAGATAAACAGAGGGGTTTTTTTTTGCAATGGATTGTTTTCCCTTTTATCCAATTGAAGATTTACCACAGTATTTTTCTTTAGGCAGTCTAAAAATGTGCAGATCTTTTTTTCAAAACTATGGCAGGAATTATTAACCTGGCACCAATCTGACCCTTCGAGGCAGATGCTTCTACTTATTAAGGGTTTATATGACAATACTGATGCTATAAATACTTAAAATACCCCATGGTGATGATTTATTCTTATATCATACTTGTATAATATAAGGAGACACATTATAAATCATGAAATTAAATGTACAGACAAAATATGTTAATTTCATATTTTATTAAAAGTCTTGGAATTCTTGTGGCAGTCTTTTTTAAAAAAAAAAACTTGTTATACATTCCATAATAGTAAATGAATACTAAGATTTATTCAGCTGGTCTGTTGCCTAAAGTAGAACTAGAACTGACAGTTTCCCAGTTTCTAGTCTAGTACTTTAACCACAACATCAAACTCGCTGTCATTTATTAGCATCCAGTTCTATAATTATTGCTTGAAGTCTTATAATGGTACATCTTAGATTTAAATGTATATCACTCACATTATTATTTGGAAATAAGATCAGATAATACCATGATAGCCTTGGGAGTTTTTGCACATTAAATTGTAGAATCTATTTATGGTGAAATAATGTTTCACTTTGTCAGTGTTTTGACTTAAAAAATAGTTATGAGGCTAATGTAATAGAATATCAATGCCATGAATATTTTTTTATAAAGTTACATTTTAGAAAGGTGCAAGAAAGAAAACCTGAGAAAGCAAAATTGCATTTAGATAAGTATTTGAAGCAAGATACATAAAAAATGCAAATTATGACAAATGCAGACTCTCTCTCCCTTTTTGTCTCTCTCTCTCTCTCTGTCTTTCTCTCTGTCTCTCTGTCTCTGTCTCTGTCTCTGTCTCTCTGTCTCTCTCTCTCTGTAACTTTCCTCATTTGTAAAAACAATATCCTATGGTATTTCAGGTATTCTATTGAAAAGGATGTGGCACTGATATGGATTAAATTTCCAGTGATACACCTGATTACTAGTCTGATATTCTGCCAAGAAATACTGCAGATGATCATAGATATTTCAGCATTAGTATTACAGATATTCTTTCATTCCAATGATCAAATCCTAAGGACTTTTTCATAAGAATATAGTACAATTATCACCATGCAGTATGGAGAACAGCAAGTTGACTATCATTGATTAAAAAGAACAACAGCAATAAAACTATAGAATAGACTCTTTGGCTCTGTGTGAGTATAGATAAGATTTGCTGTTGACCAAATAAATATTTTATCATGACCCTGAATAATTCATGAAATCCTTTTTTTCTTTTAGCATATTTATTTCTTTAGATTCTAAAAGCAAATACTTTGTGAAGAAAATTTCATAAACAACACACCTCTAATTAATGAGGATAATGTTTCCAAACTAATAATATCTTTTCAAAGTATCTTTTACAGTGATGGATTATTTTGACTCCTGACCAGAGCATCTCAATCTACATTTCAATGTTCCTATAGAGAATCTGTAAAACAAACTTAATTCAATACATAGTAGCTGAAGCATGCTTATGGTTGTATAAAACTTGTATTGTTTAAACTTAAGTATAAGTGTAAAAAGCACTGAGACTGTGTCTCTTGTGCAAAGAATCCTGCATGTATATTACTTTACTTCCATCCAATTAGTGTTTCTATTTCACATAACTTTATACAATACTAGTATTATAAGAGAATATTTTTAAGTTCTTGTCAAAAGTATCATAAGTATCTTAAATGGTCCCCAACTCATCAGCCTTCAGAAATATATTGGATTTTACATCTTTTATAAATTCAAGTCCATTATGGATGGCATAATGTAATCAGATTGAGAATTGGTATCCTAAGATCATAAGTAGAGACATATATAGTGCATCTATATAAAAAGAAAAAAAAGATCCATTAAACTTAAATAAATAATATGTGATTTTTCCCCGTTGTCTAATGCAAAAGTAGGTAAGAGACATATATAAATCTATTAGTGGATCATTGACTGATTATGAGATAATCAGGCCTAGACTGGCTTAACAATGTATTTATAAAAAATACTAATCCTGTTGTGTAAACATCCTCAGATATAAGAATTAATCTTTAAAGGATAGGATTTAAAGGATAATGTTTAAAAATAAAAAATGTTGAACTGGGGTTTAAGAAAAGAACAACTTATCAACTTTTTCGTAAACCAAAGTCAGTGGACATTTGTACTTAGCCCACTTCTTTTTCAAAGGTAACAAGATAAAGTCACTTCAGAAAGAGCTTGACTTTTGGTGACTTTATGGATTCATCCATGTAGTTTTCTATAGCTGTTTGTAAGCATAGTTACTATGTCGTCTTCTTTCTTTAAAGGTTAAAGCATTGAAAAAGCAGATGAAAGCCATTGAAAGGAAGTGTTTCAGACTTTCAGTCCCATTTCTGCCCTCATGTTTTAAGCACTCCACAGACAGCATAGTAGTGTGATGCTCTGTGGGATATTGATTCAAATGTCTGACTGAAACCATAAAGGATTTACTGCTGACATTGCATTTTTAAAAAGGTCCAAAATATGAACTATTGAAAAGGCAGTATACAACTATAGAAGGGCTTTGATGTTTATTGTTTTCTTTGCCTTTGAAAGTTTTCAATGGAGGTGAAGAGACTACGGACCTGATGACCTATACAGAAGGATGAAGTGTTCATTTTGAATGGAGTTTCTATTCACTGTTGGGTTTTCATCCCTTTCGAGTTCAACTCCAAGCAAAAATGATGGCAGGGCTGGCTCTTCTTTCATATGATTCCAAATTAATGTTCTAATCTTTATGTACATGATGATACAATCGACTTACTGAACTTTATGTATATGATTGATATACGACTTACTGAACTTACAAAAAATAAATGTCCACCCTTTCTTTGCAAAATTAAATATAAATATAGGTGTATATATATATTTATTTCTATTCATAAGCATGTGTAACAAAATTCTATCAACATATTATTTATTTAAAAATAGGAAAAGTAAAATATAATTAACAAACAATAAATATAATTTACATAGAATGTAAATATAATTAACTATAATTAACAAATATTAAAAATAATAGAATTAGGAAATTCTGTCAGCATTTAAAATAACTTTATAAATTGAACAGGTCTTAAACTTATATTTAAGTAAAAGTAAATAATTTAATGTAAAAGTAATAATGAAAGCCATAATATAAATTCTATGTGCATTTGTTAATAATTCTAAGTTCAGTGGAACTCACTCCTACAGAAAGTAAAAAGCATGTTACATACAACCTATAAACGAGTTAATGCATTTTGCCTTTTCATACTATAATATTACAGTTAACTTTTCTTCCTAAATCTTCATCTAGTGTTGTTTAATTGTTCACACTTTGGATTCCCACAAAAATTGCAATTATTTCATGGTCAAAAAGTTCTTGTAAATATTCTATCTTTGCTATTCAAAACCATTTTGAGCTCTAGTTAAAAACAATAGTACCAAAACAGAAAATAAGTTACTTAACAATTTTCTTATTAGAAGTTTCTTTAGAAATTAGGCAGATGTCTGTAAGGGAACCATTTTTTAAAATGATGGACCCATCCATAAAGTCTTTTTTCCACTTCACAAAGCACCCTCTTTGATTTCCACTGACGAGACATTCCTGCTATTAGTAAAGAGTTAGCATAAAAAAGGAAGGAACATTTATAAATAATAATTTTTGGGGGGATGGACAATCTTGATACAGCTGATATTCTTAATACAAAATATATCTAATACTGTTTATTTTCTAGAACTATTCTACCAGTTTGGACTTAAAGGCTCCTTGTTTTATTAAAGAACTTCTACAGTTCTGTTCTGTAGGGTGTTGGTGGGGGGGTCTGATGAGATTTTATTACTTACTTTATATAAAAGTGATAGTATGGGGTTTTTATTGATTGTGTTAAAATGCTAAAACATAAGATTAAAAAACACCTAGAATATGTCAATGTTATTCATTTTTAGTGCTCAACCTTCTAAATGATGCTGAAAGCTTTGGAATATGGCTTCTGAATAGAAGTACCTATTTATATAATTAATCAATGTAATAAGATAATAAAAGCAATAATTGCAAGTATAATATATCAGTAATAAAGTAGAGTAAGCATTTATTCCAAATTGAAAAATATGCAGGCATTGCTCTGCCCTGTTCCTGAAAACTTGCTGAATGAAAAGCATTCAGTATATTTCAAGTTCAGAAATATATTTTGAGTGAACCCAGACTGTTACTAATAATATGTGACTTTAAAAAATACCACCATTTAGGTGCCTTTGTTAAGAGAGTATGTTTATATATTACATTATGTTACATTAAGTTAGTATTTAATGATGAGACTACATATTACTTGACATACTGGTATTCAAAAATATTTTCCACAATATTGTTTTTATTTACTTAATTTCTTAATCTTGTATTAAGATAGCCAGCAAGCAAGTATGCAAGGCTCATATATTGATTCAATTAAAAGTAACTCTGCATAGTAAATAACAAGTCATTGTATATTTTTCTTATTATAATCATACCAACCTTCAAAAATGCCTTGGAAAGTTGCATTGTACACACATACAATAAGTATGTATATTTTAAAAATTTAAGATTCCATGCTTACTGAAGATAAACAACATTGCACTCAAATATTGAATCTTTAAAAAAACATTCTCTCATTGCCAGTCTATTAGACACGATGACATATCCTTCACCAGTGAAGAAAAGCACCTGTCAGTGAAATAATGCTGCTTGAAGTGTATTATCATATGACCTTTAAGACTACCTCTTGATTCCTGAGCATTAAATAAAAAAATATCTAAATGGCATTTAGCATCTTAAAGTCATTAACTCCATTCAGCAATTTGGAGGGAAGAGATGGAACAGATAAATAAGTATTTAGACTTCAGTTCTTCTGTATTTATTCATAATCAGAAATTTTATTTAGGAGTGGATGCAATTTAAGAACAATTTTATACTGCAACAATCCCATTATATGACTGCCAAAGTGAATGATTCTCACCTAACTGAATACCCAAAATATTCAGAAAATAAAAATAAAATAATAATAAATTAAATTAATTATTATTCTCTATGTCCCTTTAAAAATGTGTATATGGCTTTCATTTTGGTCTGTTCTCAGTTAATTATAATTAATCCACATTTTAAGCGTATATGGAAATATGAGATGATCAGCAGATCCCCAATGATCTGATTCCTGCCAAGCTTCTTTGGAACAATATGAACCTGACAGGGACCACTAATATCATAGGACTGTACATGGCAATCCTATCTAAGTCACTTCAGAAGCATTCTCAACTGACTTCAGTATTAAATAAATAAATAACCATATTTATAAAAACATCAATTTTAGGTCAGAGACTAGTAAAATCGAGAAGTTACAATGTTTAATACATAACATAAATATATAGCAAAAGAATATAAAATCCAAATATTAATGTCTGCAAATTCAACCTTTATATACATATTTATATTTGTGAAAGTTTGCAACTTCAGAACTGAGGCAAAAATTGGATTATGAGATATTTTGATTTATGCAGATGCAATCAAGGCATAATTAAGTCTCTTTAATTTTTTCTCTAAATTTTTCTAGTTTAAAAAATTGAACAAATAGTTAACTTTGTTGGAGTGTATCCATTATGTGAAAGAATATAGTGCCTAGAAATACAATACCTTATTAATATAAAAGAGTTAATGAAGCTCATAGAAATGAACTTTTAAAAGCATGTAGGTTTTCTTGTGTCCTGTCAGACAGAGGTAATGAATACAAGTTGCTATCACAGGGATCAGCAAGACACGATAACTATGTATGGATGTTCTCCATGGAATATAAACACTGATTATAATGATTTTTAATTAAAAATGCTGTTACATTTTATTTTAAGTGAATATCCTAAAGTCTGAGATCTTGGAGTTTTACATAATATTATGCAAGGTATCAGTGCTGTTGCATGAGATCATATGTATGTTATCATGAATATTATGGGAGATTTGCTAGTCTCACAAGATTTCCATTATTGCATATTTTTTAAAAAATCGTTACTATATCTTTGTAGCCCAAGTTTTAAAACAATTAGAAATCCTTGTTCTGATAATGTAAAAGTATTTTCAAGAGCTGACATAAATGTTATAGTAAATTAAGATAACAATGAAAGACACAATGGAGGGGGGAAAATCTAGGTTGGTCTAGTGGTTAAGGCAAAAGACTAGAAACCAGGAGATTGTGAGTTCTAGGCCCACTTGGCATAAAAT
>JANHFL010001887.1:238680-249676 GCA_032468155.1 Oxyrhabdium leporinum
GCAAAAAGGAAGTGGATGATCTTCCTCCCATATATGGGCAACCAAGTCTCCTCACAACGAAACATATATATATATATCAATTATATATAAGCTTATTACAAACTAACGGACATGGCAACAAAGAACTGGCTATTTTACTTTGGTATTGTACATACAGTCTTTGTCAGTTGGATTTGCTGTTGGAAATTCTGGGAGTTGTATAATATATATCACAAGAACATCAAGTTGGGTTTGAAATGAAGACTTTTTCAACTTTATCTTTAGAGAAAAGAAGGATTCAGTCTTGGAACTCTGACATACAGAAGATGAGTTCTGCTCCTTGGAGTCCTTCCAAACTATGATATCAGAACACAGATTTTCAAACCTATCTTGGCTCCTTTCCCCATTTGTGGGAAACGGATGTATATAAAGCATCACAAAACTCTTGGGCAGATGGGCCTGGTGAACAAACCATGTGTTTTTAGTCACAAATAGTATGTCATTTGCATCTGTTACTTTGACAACGACGAAGGAGATCCATGACCAAAATGTACCAGAGATGTTCAAAGCAGACTGCATCTGCCTACCCTTTGAAACAATATTGTGTCCTTGGGGAGTACTTTGTGGGTAGAGCTTTGAGAATTGGCACCTGTGTGATCCATTTTAATATGCATTTCTTATTCTAATCAAACCTCTGTAAACATCAACCCCTTGAAAATAATAATCAGCATCAAGAGATGCCTTGGCAAGCTCAGGGAAGATGAATTAAGATGCTTTTCTTCTTCCAATGCTAATCTTCTCCTAATTAGTCTCTATTAATATTATGCTGCAGACAGCTCTGCTCTTGGGTGTGCTTGTGTGTTTCCCTCCACTGCCTTGTCAGTAACAGAAATCAAATTGCAAATGAATGCAATCTTTGTGCAGTCTAATAATCTAAATCTACAAACTTTCTTTCATCACCATTCTGTATCCTCATTTGGAGAAATCAAGTGGATTTTTTTTTCTTATTCCATCCAACTTTCTTTCTTGTTGAAATTTTGGTATGATGAGCTAACTGCAATACTATGCTCAGTAAAAACTTATGTTCATTAGAAGATAAAAAGATTATTCTGACCGAGGTTAAAGTAATAGGTCGTTATTTTTGGTGATGCTTTTGGATTGGGTCTGTTTGATGGTGGTTACTTCTGGTAATGTTTAATTGCTTTTAGAGTGGGACTGGACTTTGATTATTTCGAAGAGAGGAAATAAGAGGGGATTTGTTTAAATGGAAAGGAAGGATTTAAATTGGGTGTAAAATTATTTGTAATAGTTGTGTTGTTATTTCTGATAAACTTTTGCTGACTAATATGGGGATCAGGTTTTAAAGATAGGCTTATAAACAATGGGGGTGAGTAATATGGGATAAAGAAGTGCTTGCTTGTATTTTAAGAGATAATGAGAAGGGGGTGATTTTTTTTCTTTTTTTCTATAGCATTAAAAAATTCAAAGAATTAAATGTATTTCTGTATTATGTAGTTGTATTAGTTTTATTTCTATAATATAATCTTTAATAAAATTATGAGAAAATAGAAGATAAAATTATAATCCTCAGGGTTTATATAATCCTATGAATCTTGATATTAGTTTTATGTCACAATGATAATGATTCAAGATTAAAAAATGACTGAAAATGTGTGTGTGTGTGTGTGCGCACACACACACACACACACACACACAGAAACTCTATCTTGTCAGGTCTCTGAAAGATATCACAATTGAAAAGTTTTTTTTTCCAGGGAACATGTATCTCAAATAGCTGAATTTTAATTGAATTCTGAAGTATCATCTGAGTATAGTGGCATTAGCACTTAGTCATGATTTTAGATTTTAGCCATGATTCAGTGAAATTAATGAGTCATAACTATTTTAAGTTTCACTGTTTCCAACGCAATTTAGAAATAATTAGTCATCTGATTTCCTGTATCTTACACAAGGAAATAAGGTTTAAATTTGCATGGTGTGCCAAAATAGATTATCTGCCAAGTGGATATAGTATCACTGAAATTTTTTGAACATTTTTGAAACTTATTAGGTATTTATGGGGAGCTAAGGATGCAAATGGGAGAAATTGCTCCTGTTTTCACTCTTAAAACCCACATTCCTCCCCCTCCAAATAATATGAAACCAAGCTCCTCTAGTCTATTCACAGAATTGTTGTATCATTAAAAATACATAACAATACAATTTTAGGCCACTGAGAGAGGTCAGATTGGACATTAGAAAGCTTTCCATGAGCTCCCTCTCCCCATTCCCACATTTAATACTCATGCTGCTTAAAATGCCATATTTTACTATGAAATTTCATGATCTCAAGATGATTGAGGTTCACCAAAGGGATCTTGGAGGGCTGCATATTGTTTAAAGGTTCTGTGGGTTTAATTCAGAGGTTGTGTAAATTGATATAAACAAATTCAATACATCATCCATGAGCTCTGGTGGCGCAGTGGTTAAAGGGCAGTATTGCAAACAAACTCTGCCCACAGCCTAGAGTTCGAATCAGCCTTCCATCCTTCCAGGGCAGTAAAATGAGGACTCAGATTGTTGGGGGCAATGTGATTGTAAACCACCCAGAGAATACTGTAAAGTGCTATGTGGTGGTATATAAGCTTAAAGCTATTGCTATTGCTAACCAGTCTTGAACATGATTAAGTTCAATGGGTTTAGCTTAGATTGAAGGATTGGTAAATGTGCTCATTATAAACAGGTTTATTGCCAATCCAGAGCAAAAAAATATTCTAATTAACCCTCCCTTCTGCCCTCTGAACAAAGTGACGTAAGGTTAGAGCAACTGTGATATGTGACTGTTCTAGCTATCTCTTTTGGTTGGCTTCCTTTTCATTTTGACTCTCTGGAAGTACATCTCACCTTATCTAATTATGACTTGGAAGATTCTCTAGGAGAGGGGTCTACTGTCAATTTGTTAACAGCAGGCTCTCTAATCGTAGACTGAAGGAAAAATGGGAAGCAAGAAAAGATTTTTCTTAGTGTATCTGAAAAATCAAAATAGTTTGTCTCAATTGCCTTATTCTTCCTGCTGTTTGTCTGGAACCAATTTAGCGGAGAAAGAGAAAAGTGATTAAAATCGTCAAGTAACAATGCATGAGGCTATCTTCTCTGTTGTATTGAGCTGAGTTGCTTGAGTTGAACTTACTTGATTGAGTTGCGGTCCTTGGCTTCCCTTAATTCTTACACCCCTGCAGGTACAACCAAGCCACTGTGAGCAACACACCTTTGGCACTCCTTTCCCTATTGTCTCATCATTCTTTTTTTAAAAAGCAAGGATTCTTGTAATTTAACAAGGCCCTTTATATGCCCAAAGTCCCCACTAGAGCTCTTCTAACTCTAGGAATACACATCTGGCTGGGGAATTCTGGAAGTTGAAGTCCACAAAGTCTTAAAGTTGCCAAGTTTGGTGATCTTTGATCTAGATCACAATTCAGTTGAGGCATATTTCATTGTGTTCCCCAATTCAGATTGAATCAACAACATTACCTGGCCTGAGGTAGGATGTCAGCAGCTAAACAAGTATCAAAAGCTACATTTCCATCTCTTTTTCTGGCTTGGTTATTCTAATTAGATTTTACCAGTCCATTTACCTGTTTCATTTTGTAGAGTAACGCTTCTTTGGATAGCTACCTTGTTTCCTCCAAAGTTGTTTTTCCAACTCTGTTTTCATCATATAACCAAAATTCCTCTTTCACTTTATATGGAGATATGAGCTAACCTTTGCTCCCAATAGATATATTTCTTCACTTTGCAAAAAATAGTTTTAATGTCCCATAGCTTGTCAAATATATCACAACAAAATGCACACTAAACTATTGCACTCTCTCTTTCTGTTTCTTTCTCACATTCTCTTTAAAGGACCCTACACAAAGCTTAAGATGTTTTTTATTTTCTTGGGAGAGCGTCTTAATATCTATAGACCCCTCACCTGGGCATAAATTGTTTCAACTTCTACCCTCAAAATGACTTTATAGGGCATTGCACACCAGAACAACTAGACACAAAGACAGTTTTCCCCCATGCCATCACTCTGCTAAACAACTAATTTCCACAACACTGTCAAACTATTTACTAAGACTGTATTACTATTATTCTTCTCATCCTTCCTATTACCTATCTCCTTCCACTTATGACTATAACCATGTTGCTTTTATCTTTACGTTTATTTGTTTTTATTCGTTTCCTAGTATAATTTGATTGCTTATTAGTAACCTATAACTATCAGAGTGTTGTATCTTATGATTCTTGATGAATGTATTTTTTTTTCTTTTTCTTTTTATGTACACTGAAAGCATATGCACCAAAGACAAATTCCTTGTGTGTCCAATCACACTTGGCCAATAAAGAGTTCTATTTTATTCTGTTCTGTTCTGTTCTATTCTGTTCTATTATTTTTTTTTGGGGGGGGGGGAGATTTGTATTGTCTTTTAAAATATGTCTGGTGTTCTTTAGAGCTGCTTGTTATTTAATACAATAGAACACTGCTGCCATAATTAACCATTGCTGAAAGTTTAATATTTTAATGCCATATATTGCTTGATATTTTTTTTTGCAAAAATGTTGCTATGTATAGAAAAGAGCAGAGATTAATTATGTCTAATTATGGTTAAATTGATTATTTTTTAATTTTACTGTTGATCAAATTCATGATTAGGAAGTAGAAATATATGTATTGATGCACGATTAAAGAGCTGCAGATAATAACATGCATCTGATGTGTATCAGTGTGTAAGAAAATGTCTGTATTTGAATTATAAACAGGATACACAGTTAAACTAATGGATTTTTTGTCTTATGTTTCATACTTCAGTATCAGTTCCATAATTGCATTCAATTGCATACTCAATGGAAGAAAGAATAATTACTGTGGTTATAGGCTTTTTTTTAACTACTTGAAAGTGTAGCAGATACTAAAATGCATTCTGACTGGTCTGTTTATTGAAAATATAGACTCATTTCCCAGGTAGTATGATGTTGTATACTGAATATATACTTATAACAATGAAACATTCATGTTTTCTTTCCATTTCTAGCAAAAACAATAAGGAATATTGTTCCTTATTGTAAGCAAGGGTTGCTTTTTCCTTCTTATTCCAGTAAAATTTGCTACAGTTCTAAAAAGTAGGCTATATTTATTATTCTCACTTGAAAAATCAAAAATATTTAGGGAGAGTAGGATAGCTTCAGATGGAAATTTGGTATGAAGTTGTTAAAAGAATTAGATATCTGACAAGAAAAAAAGGCACCTTATGTGGCAGTATATATATTATTTACCTTTTTATTTGTTCTCCTAGATAACTCTTGGAATTTGAACAATCTTAATTTAGAACAGTGATTTCAGAGTGTTCTTTGTTTACATCATCAATAATTGATTTTGATCTTCATATTTTAGTATGCAAGAGTAAGGATATTAGGACGAATACTGTCATTTGATTTGAAAAACTTGGTAAGATAAAATCTAAATTCAAACCTCTACAAGGCTTTCTTTATACTAGGTTTAGGCTTCTATACAAAAACTGGCCTAATTAAGTTCTCAGATGAACATTACTTCAAACCATACACCATCTCTTCCAAGTTCATGAGAGTTGTCACAATAAAACCTTGGATTATAAACATTCCATGGTTTTTCTTTCACTCAAATATGAGTATTGCATGGGGACTGTGAATTGCCATCTTTTCTCATTTGTACAGAGTTCCTACAAATAGGAATTGGAATTATTTTCCCATTCAAGTAAGAATTGTAATCTTCCCATCATCAAATTGGTGCTCTCATCACAAGACAAAATTAGTAACCTACACAAAAATAAAAGTCGATGGTACAGAGGAAAAAAGAAAGTGTTACGTTACTCAGTAAAATAACAAAAGTATTATTTTTTTTCTTTTTTAATTAACTTTTTTCTTTTTTAATATAATAATTCCATCTTCAATTGAACAGTGTATCATCCGGGTACAAATATCTTTGTAAAATAATCAAAGTACTATTATTTTTTTCTATCTGGAGACTTCAAGATGTCATTTTCAGAGACTACCAGGATTCTGAGTCCTGATAGCATAGCTATAACTATGCAGAAAGTAAGCACTAACTGTAAATCAGATTTGTAATGAATAATTCTGTTAGCCATTGATCTAGTGTTTTCAATCACTTATTTAAATTTATATATATTTTTTATCAACTCATATGATGATTTTTTAATGAATACATTAAATGATTGAATAAATTTATTCCATTTAGGAATGTTCAATTAATAATGCTTGAATTAATTGTTGAAAGTGTTAAAATTAATTGACATAATAACACTTTTAAGCCATCTTTAAAAATATGTGTCTTAAATGTCCAGTTTAAGATTATGGTGGACAAGAACAATATCTCTTGGGCGTATAGTTATTTGGAGATATTCTGTAATGAAGGAGACCTGGCATTTTTTTCCTACTTGCCAGGATCAGGGCAGAACAATATATCAATGGGACATTTCAGAAGCAATTGCTCATGCTCTTTCTTGCTCTTTCTGTTACTTAACCTGTACTTGTTATAAACACAACACTTCTATTACACTGTTTAAAAAAATCATTTAAAATAATCTTCAGACTTTGAAACTTACGTCTGCATTGTTCCTAATGAAGGTTAGGCTTGTGAAATAATATGCTATTATTGGCAAGTTTCTATCCACTTCATACATTTGACAACTTAAGAATTCATTTACATAGAAAACACTTTCCCATATACATACCAATAGATAACCAAAGCCATATGTAGAAAGAAATGTTATCACCCACCAGCACATTTTAATATATATCATTGTACATGCTTGGATATTTTCAAAACTATATTCATTTACCTACATCACTATATTCAGTAATCAGCAGGGTACCCGAAAGAATTAACCTCTTCTTTATTTTTTTTCAAAGAAATAGTATTTGTGACTTAACTAATAAATCAGCTGTGTTCAGGTATGATACATTAAAGAAATGCTTTATTAAGATTCTAGTTATATTTATTTAGCTGTGGTACACAAAGACATATTGTTTCAGTTTTTCTGTTTATAACAAATAGCACTTTACATTACAGATAGCTCTATTACAGGTGCACTTCACACAAAAATGCATGAGATTACACAGTGGTTTGATGCCCCTATTTGATTTATCTATTTAGTTTTCTGCTTAAAATAATCTTCCAAAGCAGCTTATGTTCAAAGGAGCAATAATAAAATATAATACTGAAAAACAAATGCATAAAATAGTAGAACAATAATTTAAAGAAAGTTAGAACAAAGCAGAAACAGTAGAACCTAACCGTCCTAGAATAGAAATATTTTCAAGTAGTTTCTTTTTTATATCATGCTTTGTAATTGTGATTAATTGTATTTATATTTATATTCTAGAACTGGCAAGATAGAGAAAGAGGAGATTAGATTATCAACCTAAGTCATACTTGTGCCACATGCCACATAGAGCAATCCCTGCTAAATTTAAGGACAGTAAAGCTTTATATTTTGGCTATCACTTATTCTTACTGGTTATTGAAGATTTGTGCTTGCCAAAATAATCTTCCCGAGTTGGTAGTAAAAACTCTACTTTTAATCTTATTTGTCTAAAATGTATAAGTTTACTAGGAAACGCTGTTTACATCACTACTTCAACATAGTTTAGAAAATAAATGAAATTATAATTGGATAATACTTCAGTGCAACAAAAACAATGGTCACATTCAACATGATATGAAAATAGTGCTTTCTGATGTGTAGCCACTAAAACACTAGCTTGGAAGGTGAATATATCTCATAATTCTAAGAATCTTTTTTTAAATTACTAATTTAGTCTAATAAATCATAACAAGCCCATTGAAGAACAAATTCTGGTAAGATCATCTTCATTATCTTTACTTTTTTCAGATACCTTTTTTTCCTAAACTTTGTTAAATAAGTAATGATAGTTAATAGAAATAAAAACAGAAATTTAAATTACAGTTAAGATAAATAAAAAATACCAGGTCTGAAATATGAACCTACAATATACAGTCCTTAAATGTCATGCACACTTAAGGACTGTGATTCTGGTCATCAAAAAACAATTCAAATGGTATTTTAATTGGTCCATTCTGCTATGTTATTTCCTATCCATCAGTGTCCTTCCAAAATCTAAGGGTTTCTTCTGGACAGCTGAGATAGATTTAATATAAGACTGATCCTGAAATACTTTATATCTAAGGCTTACTGATCTGAACATCTCTTTTTACAAGGGAACATTTAAGTTTAAGTAATATTTTTTTTTATTGATGCTAATTTTATCACTTATGGGTTTTAGGATGGATAACACTTCATGAGCTATCAGACAGGTTCAAAGTCCTCCTCATTTTCACAGACAGTAGTGACAGGGTCTCTTTTCAATATCATGGTGGTCAAAATCCAAAATCCAAAATCCCCAAAAGAAATAGTGTCCAAGCCAGTGTCTTCTTTCATGAAACTATTGTGTTTTTTGTCTCCATTACAAAAATTGAGAGAAACTGTAGGAAAGAATGACAATCTCTGTAGCTCTATATTCATCCTGCAGCTGCAGGATGGCCTGACTTCAGAGCAGTCTGAGAGCAATAGGATTGCCCTGCCAGTCTTTTTATTATTCTTTGATTTTGCCCTGGGAGTATTTTTATTGAAAGGCAGCCATGAATAAAAATAATTGAGCCAACTTTACCAGATATTTTGTTTAATACTCACAGCACTATTTATTCTGGCTAGTTGCAATTCTTTCATCCTTGCTGTAATTAGAAATGCCAAATATTTTAAACTGTATTTTAGTATATATAGCATAAACTACTGTGGTATCTCTTTTTCAGTATAGAACCTACAGAGCTGAAGCCCTACTTCCTGAATGCCATCAGAATAAAACATTAGAATCTGATTGATTAAAGTAGTAAGGTTATAATCTTTAAACTTTTTGACCAAGATACTATTGTTAATTAAATTATAGCCCTTTCAATAGATAGTATTAAAAAAATCCAGTTCCAGCATCCATTCTCAGAAGAGTATAAGACATTGATGGATAAACTCAATTAAAGCCTAGACATTAGAGAAGTTATCCGAACAGCTACACTGATGTCCACCAATTTACTTTTAAAAATTGCAATAAATATTTTAAAATAAAACGCTCATAAATTATACTGAGGATATATGCTACTGAGAGTGAATGGGAATGGAATTCAATTACTCTAAGTGAGTTTACTTTTGGCTAGGAAATGCCTTTTGTTTTCTTGACAATTATTAGTTACAGCATATAACAAATGGCTTATTAAAAGCTAAAATGAAATAGGACATAATGGTTCCATTTCTTCTCTAAAAGATATCAGAAAGGAAAATAATCTGATGACTTGTGTTCCTCTTCCAGCTTATTAAACTACTTTCAGGTTATAGGATTTTATGTATTAAAGAATGTCATGTTTCCAGAATGACAACTATTTGATTATTAGTCATTGGCATCTTGTGATCTATTTTCATGAGGAGAAAATGGTGGTTTTTTTTGTCTTTACATTAATCAACACTACAAGGCATGTCTCATTTTGATTTTAATAATTCAGATTTGAAAAAGGCACTTAGCAAGGTTGCATCCTGTCACCTATCCTATTCAACATGTACACAGAAAGAGTTATGAGAAATGCACATTTGGAGGAAACTACCATTGTAGTTAAAGTCAGTGGTAGCATAATGAAAGATAATGACAACTATAGACAACGTACAGGTCAGAATGCAGATTGACAATGAGACCATCGAAACAGTAAAGGAATTCATCTTCCTGGGCTCTAAAATCGACCAAAGTGGTGACTGCAGCTTTGACATCAGAAAGCATACAGCACTTGGAAGAACTGCAATGTCTGGCACGAATAACATCTCGAAGAGTAAAGACATCACAACCAAATGCAGATGAGCTAACACATAATTTTCCCAAGTGTTATCAATGGCTGTGAAACTTGGACTCTGAAAAAGGCAGCTAGGGGAAATTGGATGCTTTGGAACTGTGGTGCTAGAGGCAACCGTTACACATTCCATGGACTATTATACATTCCAAAAATAACAAACAAAGACGTCATGGAATGAACCTCAGCAAAATTATCATTGAAGCCAAGATTGCCAAACATACTTTGGTTATTTTATGAGAGCTGACTCATTCGAAAAGTCAATCATGCTGAGAGTGATCATCAGAAAAAAGGAGAAGGGGCACACTAATACCTGTTGGCTAGGCACTATAAAAGATGTCACTGGGATGACCTTTATGGATCTGAGGGAGACTGTCAGGATTCCAATTAATAAATCCATTGCAAGCAAAAACTCTGAGGCAGGTAGATTCCTTAAAGAATAGCTTTATTGGAAATATCATATTGGCACATATCTGGTAAAAACCGACTCTGATGGGTCTCTTGGTTTTCACCTAATTAAAAGTAGGTAAATTCCCCATTCCAAACAATCAGTCACATGGCCCAATCAAGGCAACGTCTGCTGATCTGGTGACATCACTTCTTCCTCTGGCCAGGTGTGAAAACATTCTTGGTTCCCAAGAGAAAGTATTTTATTTTTACTACACAACCCAACTATCTCTAATCCCCATTCCCTATCCCTCAGTTCCAGTGTGGCAACACTGAAGCTCCAAGATAGCTTTGGCCAGGTCAGCTTCTGGGTTGACAGAGGCATTGTGAGACAGAGGGGCCTGTAGAGTTCTGATCCATTTAGTGGCCAAGGGTGAGACATGACTGAATGGTGATGATGATGATGATGATGATGATGACAGCCAAAGCACAAAAATCTAGTCAACTAACCTTTAGCACTATTTTGGCACTATATAAAGTTTAACAGAATTGAAAAGGGATGGGAAGGGGCGGGGCCTCAAAGCAGCGGCACGGGATTTTCATCGTTCTCTTCGATGGGATCTCGAACTAGGGCTTGGAGGGAGGTCTACGGACCGAACCCGTCTTGTAGGGACGGGGGACAAA
>JANHFL010001887.1:249776-265225 GCA_032468155.1 Oxyrhabdium leporinum
GTTTGTACCCAGTGTGACACATCGTGCAATGGAAGAATGGTCTTGGAAAAAATAAAAAATATATTGACAAAAAAAAAGAATTGAAAAGGTATGGACTTGGTCTATTTGTGACAATGTAGAGACTCTAGGCTGATTTCTCCTTTGACTCTAACCCCAGGCTCTGCCACTTCTTGTCCTATCCATTCTCATATAGTGTCCTACCATTTGATTATTTTTTCTATTTAATTATTTGTCCACTTATGCTACTTGTTTTTCCTATGACCAATTTTACTCCAATTGCATTAACTGATACTTCAGTGACTAGTTTGCCAAGAATTAGTCATTTGGGGGTATATAACTGAAGAAGATTGACAAATACATTAAAAAACAGGGGCTGGTTTCAAGATAATACTAGATATTCGATATAATTATCACCATGACATGATCACTCTAGTTGTGGGAGAATAAATATATGTATTATTTCAACAATGCCTCTTAGGACTACTCTTTAATTAAATGGCACATGTAGTTGTCAATGAACACAAAAGTATTACACCCATTCTACATCTCCAAAAAGCAAACACTGTGGAACTCCATTGAGCTTACTACCAGTTCTATCAGTTTAGAGTAATAACTTTCATGTAGTTCCACTTTTATGATTTAGAAGATGTACCACTGACAACTATCTGATAAAGAAAAATTCAGTGTGTAAGGATGTAACTTACATCCTTACTATATGCATACCTGCCTAGACATTTTTATTTATCCCATTACTCATTTGTTTTTTATTCTCTGTCACAGAGTATTAAAATATATAAGCTATCTGTCCTGCCTGTTTCCTTGCTACAGAAAGTGTACCTATAAAAAGTTTAGTATAACCTTTTCTAGTATGTCATCCAGAGGTGAAATCTAGCCAGTTCGGACCGGTTCGAGCATGTCAGTGGCAAAAATTTTGAGTAGTTTGGCGAACTGGCAAATACTACCTTGGATGGCCCCCACCCTGCCCACTCACTTGCTGGCTTGCCGCTTGCCCAGCCCATCCACTCGCCATTTGCCCCACCCACTCACTTGTCCCACCTCCCCCCACCCCACCCTGACCTGTATATCTTGCCTTTGCCACGTGGCCCAGCTAATCTCCATGCCTCACCTCCACTCTGCTTCTCGCCCGCTCTGCTCACCAAAGGTAAGCATACCGCACACTTGCTCTTCACTTCGGGTCGTGGCCTGGGGAAGCGCCATTCCTCAGCTCCGGCCTTGCTCCGGAGCCTGCTCTCGATCTCCCTTCACGTAGGCCGGGTCAGGGAATGTGCCATTCCCAGGCTCTGGCCTTGCTCCGTCTGGAGCCTCTGCTCAATCGCCTTTCACCTAGACCAGGTCAGGGAATGCACCATTCCCCCGTTCTGGCCTTGCTCCAGACCAAGCCTCCACCTGCATGCCACTGCCCCCTCTGGCCTCAAACTACACCCACCCCAGGCCAAAGCAATTTATTTGGCCTGTAGCCTGCCATGCTAGACTGAAGGGCCATGGGGAAGCGGCATGCACAGAGGAGGACCGAAGCTGTTTGGGAAAGGGCCAGACGGTTCTTCTTACCTTTAAGAAGATCCATCATAAAGTGGAGATCTTGCAGCCGCTTCTTCCTTCCTTTGCTGAGCCTCAGTCACTCGTGGAGATGCTCCATGTGCTCTACTTCTCTCCACTGCTGCTCTTGCTGGGAGAGTGTCTTGTGCAACTTATCAGCTGTGAGTTGCCACTTTGGGTCTTCTAAGTCCCATCCAGAAAGTGCTGCAGCTGAGATAAACAGCATTCAACAGCACTGCTTCTCTGTGCCACAGGGCTTTCCCAATGGGACTTAAAAGAAAGCAGCTGCTCACAGCTGCTAAATTGCACAAGACACTCTCACAGCAAGAGCAGCAGCACTACAGAGAGAAGCAGCCATTGCCCCAGAGGGCAGAGATGGAACAGAGCAGGCTCCAAAAGGGTGCTTGGTCGAGCCTTGACGCGCAGCTGAAGCTGCGCTCATGCACAGAAGCCTCACTGCGTGGCTGAAGCCATGTGCATGCGCAGAAGCTTCGCCACCCCACCTTGGCATGAATGATGTCGAGTTGGCCATGCCCACTCAGTCACATGTCCTGCCCACCAAGCCACGCCACCAAGCCACAGCCATAGAACTGGTGGTGGTAAAATTCAGATTCCACCACTGATGTCATCCTCTTCTCGCGTGCAACTCTAAAAATTTTAAGCCACCTTTTTCTACTCTCTTCTTAGCTTCCAGTAAAAGTAAGCAACATCTTCCTAATAAATCAATTTAGTTCTTTTCATTTTATGCTGCTTTGTCATGGCTGTTCAATGATATTTGAAATGTCCCTGAACTTTCAACAAATATAAAAATGTAAACTTGAAGCACAAAGTATATCTTTCTGGCAGCTCTTCTATAATCATCTTGAGACTGCATGGGGCTGCATAGCAAATTTGACTAGGACTACCAGAGACTATTAGCACAGTAGCTTCAACCTGACATTAGGATGCCATGAAATTGTAATATGAATGTAAAAAAAGTAAAACCCTGTTCTACATGAGATTCCAAAGTAATCAAAAGGTTAAAAATATCAGTGCTTATACCCTCATATGCAAATAGGATTATGCAATGAATTAAAGATAAATGCCTCTGGATTTATTATTTTTTTAAAGATTAACATGAGATGTGAAAAGTATTACCATATGAAAGTTATCGGTACATATCCCCATCCTGAGTGTGCTTGAAGCACAATTGTTTAAAAACCCCACATGATCACATTGAAGAAAAAGCATTTATAATTTAAATTAACATAATCAGTACTTGTCCTGGTAAGTATTCAATTTTGCTTCAAACTGCTTTTAATTATTCAAAGGAGTGAAGTTAACATGGCAGCAGGGCTTTGTGAAAAGAATAGATACAAATAAGATTATAAAGAGCTCAAAAGTTTAAAAGATGTCATAGTGATTGTGGGGCTCTTTTTCTTGCAGTTTTCTCAGAAAGTGTATCAGTTTCTACTTATCACTTCACTGTGAATAACTGCTGGTCAAAATGGAAAGCACCAACTTTTGAAAATAAAATAAAAGAAGTGATTGATTTTATATAGGCCTCAAATTCCAATCAACCATTTTCATTCAGCTTAATAAAGAAGATGTTGTTTTTTTAAAAAAAAGAAAAAAGAAACATTTTAAAGAAATCGTCATGGGGAAGAGGAATGTATGATTTTTCTCCATACTATTATGAGATTGCTGAGAGATTTGCATGTGTGTACAGTTTCTCATTTTACAATTTTATCTCCAGCAGCCTGTGGCCTCCTAGGCTTCCTGGTTTAACATCCACTTGAGATAAAGTAATATCAAAATCATGTCAGCAAGGAAAGGGAAGGAGGAGGCAAAAGAGAGGGATGGGGTTTTTTTGGAAAAGAAAAAAAAAGCAACTCTTTTGCAGCAGAAGAAAACATTCAAAAAAATCAAATACAGATTTTTGACATAGCAATATAACAGAAGCTGAATTGAAAACTGCAACTGTAGGCGAGAGATCAGATTGTCTGTCTACTTCCCCCTTTTCAGCTTATTACCAAGTTCCATGGAAATACATTCATGCTAATGGCTATTCAGATTTTTAAAATATATATTAAATTCCAGAGTATCTAGGGGATATTTGGCACTTCTAAAGTAAAGTCCTTTCTTTCTGTCATTCTAATAATGATGTAAGGATGATGTTACATGGAAACAATAAATAAATCATATGTGAATTAATAAACATATAGCAGCACTGGAGATTCTAAGAGAGTGCTAAAATTGCTGAGAGCAAAATGCAGAAATCATAAAAAATGATGAAATGGAGTACTTCTGAAATATTAATAGCCTACTAAAACTGAATACACTCTTAAATTGCAGTAACCTCAAATGAATACTTCCTGACATAGCCTTCTTTTATAGCTCTTCACCTTTGCACTCGCCTTCCCTTTGATATGATTTAGCTATCAGCACCATTGGAAAGTCATTGAGTGTCTCAGTAGGAATACACTTCTCAGAAGTCTGTGATCTACTTTAAACTAATGATATTTGTTCATCTGAATGGCCCTCTCATAATATTTTCTAAGCCTCCTTGGATCCTGGACATTGCTTATTCTTCATCTTTAGATCTATCATGTTTAGAATCAGATGAACAATATAAAGTATAAATTCCAGCTTTTTTTAAGTCCCATTGTCACGATGGAAGTAAATTGTTGTTGGATAAAGTGATAAAAACCTAGATACACTAAGCAGGATACAGGCAGTCAACACTGAATTCATATAGCAAAAACTTAAGGAAAGAGTTGCATGCCCTCCTAAACTATATTTTTTCATGATTTATTGCTGATTATGTCCTTTCAGCAACCTTTATGGCTTAAGGGCTACATCAAACACACTGATTAATTGTAAGAAAAGGTCACAGAGAAGATATAAGAAAATGAGATAAATATAGTTACAGCTTTGAGTAAACATAAGATAATAATCAAAACTGAAATAGCATTTTGAAAAATAAAAATAGGAAACCACAGATCAGTATTAAAATACAAAGGTTCACAGTATAATTGTACTTAGAATATATTGGCACAGAAAATAAATAAATACAAAGAACCTTGTGTTTATATTCTTATATTCTTTGCTTTGCACTTTTGTTCAGTTCAGTAAATAACAGAATTGAAACAGTTTGCCAGAAGAGTAGAGTAAGTATCATTCTGTCCAGTTCTTGGGCAGTATAGCAATAGCAATAGCACTTAGACTTATATACCACTTCACAGTGCTGTAAAGCCCTCTCTAAACAGTTTACAGAGTCAGCATATTGCCCCCAACAATCTGGGTCCTCATTTTACCAACCTCGGAAAGATGGAAGGCGGAGTCAACCATGAGCCTGGTGAGATTTGAACTGCCAAATTGCAATCAGCCGGCAGCCAGCAAAAGTAGCCTGCAATACTGCATTCTAACCACTGCGCCACCAGAGCTCACCAGAGTGTTGTCTATAGCAGTAGAAAATCTGACCATCCAATAAAAAAATAATACATGCAAATCAAAATTGAACTGTAGAATCCTTCAAGCTCTCCGAATTATATTGTTTACTTGCAGACATTTCATTAGGTATCTAATGAAGGTATCTGTCTAGGTGTGATCATCAGTTATTACTGCATTGATGATGTTACTTTTTTGGGTAATGCAACATCTGCAAGCAAACAATCAAGGTCAGAGAGCACCATGGACTCCACAAACTATTTTATGTTGGAGAAGATCAGTATGCATCTGAGGATGAGAAGAGTCTTGAATCAATAGATCTGGAAGGCTTGCAAAGAGTAGATTAAATTTATCCAGAACATTTGAATTTATACGGTCATAATTTCAATCCCTATATTGGACTGTCATGATTTATCACTTCCACAGATCAGGCAGGATCTGTATGGTTTCAGAAATGCAATTTCTAATTATCAGACCTGTAAGGCAAATGCAGGAAAATAAAATAAAATCAGAAAAAATACATTTATTTGCAAGGGTTCTTTTTTAAAACAATTGTAATTTAGCATTAAGCCCTTATCAAAAGTAGACATATGCACACAATTATACTGCTATGGAAAGTTCTGTGATGGTCAAAATTGTGACTTAATTCTGTCCCCTTTCTTTCAGTGAAGTGGGAACACAGGCCAACTGTAGCCTTGACCTGTTTTGCTTGTTTTGTTGAACACTTTTGCTGAAGACTGATATATGGAGCTGTCTAGCATTTCAGCAAGACTGTTAGAACACAGGTGTCAAACTTGCATCATCACATGATGTTTCATGATTTTTTTCCCCTTCAGAGAACTGGGGTGGGCGTGGCCTACGTGTGACGTGTCCGGCCCATGGCCTGCCAGTTTGACACCCCTGCTGTTAGAAAGTAAAGTGCTATGAAGCATGGAAGTGCTGTGAAGGATGCTGAAATGAAGAGGTGATACCTAGGCCTGTTGCAGTTTCAAACAGCAACTAGGTTTTTTTGTAGTTATCCCGATAAGCCCATTGTTTTTGCAACACTCAAAGCCCATTCTTAAAATAAGAATTTTTCTCCCTGTAGTAATCAGGGAGAATCATTTGTTTAGTGAGTTTTGAAATTACAATCGCATGGAAACAGGTGATTTATGATTTATGTTTTTCACATTTTCACATCCCCATAGTCATGTGATCAGAATTTGAATTCTGAGCAACTCACGCTGGGAAAGAGGTGGCGGCTGGAGGGGTCTTGGCACCGCTTTTTGCCAACGCGAAGGGCCTGCAGCTGCCGCCTCTTGCTGGCCGGAACTGAGTGGGGAAGGCAGGGAAGGGAAGCTCCGGGGACCGTGTGGGAGGGGCAGTTAGCTAGGCCCCATGGGGACGCAGCGCCGGGTGGGAAGGAAGCAAGTAGCAGCAGTGTCAGGCAAGGTCTGGGGACCATGGGGGGGCAGCTAGCTAGGCCGCACAGGGACGCAGCACAGGTTGGGAAGGGAGAGGGAGGCAAGTGGCAGCAGTGGCTTACTTACCCAGGCAGGCGGGCAGATCAGGAGCAATTCGGCGTCAGGCACTTCTTTGTGGGAAGGCAGGCAGAGACACTGGGGTGGGGTGAGCGGTGAGCGGGCAGGGACGAGGTCAGCCACAGGTGATATTTGCCGGTTCTCCAAATCAATCAAAATTTTCCCTACCAGTTCGCCCGAAGCGGTGCAAACCATCTAGATTTCACCTCTGAACATATCCCACCTCTCTCATTCTGTCCCTGACCTCTCCACATGTCCTTGTTTTATTTAATTCTTGCTTTAATTTATTTGTGTGTGTGTGTGTATTTGTGTGTATATGATGTATATGTATATGTATATGATATCTAGATGTATATGTACATATATATGCATACATATATTGGAACATATACATTCATATATTGGAATTCAAATTGTGAGGCGGTTGCAAAGTGGGGGGATAATTTCCAAGTTTTGATTAAGAAACAAGGAGTATGTTCAAAAAAACCCTTATATATATTAACTATATATAAGTTAAAGATATGTGTATATCTTTGACTGTAAGCTATCCAGAGTTACCTTATGGTAAGATGGGCGGCCAATAAATTTTATAAATAAATAAATAAAGCCCTAAGTTAAAGTTATTTAAAGTAGTCCATATATCTTTAGATTGTACTACCCTTAACTTATATATAGTCTGCTTTTTCCCCCCTACACAAACTCCTTGTTTCTTAATCAAAACTTGGCAATTATCTCTCCACTTTGCAAACTCTCCCTCACAATTTAAATTCCAATATATTTAGCTAACAGATACTTGACATTAGATTGATATAGCTTCCCAAAGGAATATGTTTAGTAGTTGGAGATTAGTCATTTAAGCTTTGTAACTTCAATTTAAATTGCAAATGAAAACTATCAGAAGGAAACACCTGTAAGTGTTAAATCAAGCAACTACTGGCTTTCAGCTAAATCAATAATTTGTCGCTGGACAATGAATACGTACCATGCAATCAAAACAAATAGGAACCTCTTCTGATTATCATAAAAGCAATAAAAAGACTTGCACAGCATTCTTTCTTCCAATTTGTCTTTCATTCTGCAGTATAAAGATAACAGACTATGGCATCTTCATAGACTGTATTGTTTTACAGAATGTGTTTTTCCCCAATGGAATTTAGAGTACATGGTTTTATAATTTGTGGATGAAAATAATCAGAAGGAGAAAAACCCAAATGTGCTGAGGAAAGAGAAAATGAACAAAAACAAAGAGAGGAATTTCTATGATAAATTAATTATGCTTTTATTCTTTTGCAAATCTCTATAATAAATCTTAATCTAAAACAGAATGCAATTGTATCAAAAGCAGTAGAACATAGTTAATTTGCAAATTGCCTAATTATAAACATTCATATTGGAATGAACTAATGGTTGTTGTTTTTTATCAAGTTTGATTCTGAAGAATTTTGAAGAATATCAATTGCTAGCATGTTGGACAACATTATCAGCTGTCACTTTCCTTGAATTTTTTCTGCTTCAATTTTCGTTCTTTTAATTTTTGCAGAAATTCTCATGGAAATTTTCCTTTTTACTCTGAGCATTATGTGTTGGATAATTTTTCAAGTATTATGATTAAAAGTTAAAACAAAAATGGTTTGGTTGACATTTCAGTTTAGAAAGTTAAGATTCTTCCACATCCTTTTTCATTCCTGCAAATCCGTATTACATTTCCTTTTCAAAAGAATCCAAACTATTGGCAACTGTTCCATCATTTTCTTGCCAAATTCCTCAAATATTTTCTGTAATAAATCCGATGAAATGCCCTTATCAGTAAGTTGTTCTAATGAGCCTCTCCTTCCATCTCTTTGTACTGTAAATTTTCTTACAGTTACTATTATGAGAAAGTGAAAATTTGTCAGTTACCAGGGTGAAAGTAAAAGGCAAGCATCTCCTTTTTTATGTTTTGCTTTTATTTATTTTAACACTTTGGCCCAGTTAGCTGTCTGTAATTATAGTCACACAGTCTGTCTCATATTACTCTTATTTTCTTATTTGTAAAATCCACTAATTATCTATTTTCCTTAATAATAAACAATTAGCTTCTTTGCAAAGGTTTTCCAATCTGTTTGTCTCTTAAAATCTATTAATTTTACCATTTTAAAAGGCACCTCCATCATAAACCCCCCAACTCTGAAATTCTACTTCTGTTTTTAAAGAGCTCTTTATCCATTTAAAACTTTCTTGAATCAAAATCTTGTTAGGCTTTTGCTTTTAAATTAAATCATTTAAAATAGGATTTCATTTTTTCTTTTCTTAATTGCAAAAGTGTCCATAAGGATTACACAATGGTTTAGGATATTCCTTTGACTCTCAAGCAAGTGAACTCAAATCCTGTGATGTTCTTGTGAGGAATGGCTATCCAGAGTGTAAGTGGGCAATCCCCTAATCTCTCTTTCCTCTAGAGCAGGGGTGCCAAATTCGTGTTATCACGTCATCGACACATGATGTCTCATGACTTTTCTCCCCTTTGCTAAACTGGACATGGGCGTGGCCAGCACATGACACATCTGGCCTGTGGGCAGCGAGTTTGACAGTCCTACTCTAGACAGTTTCGTCACCTGAATCTGATTTCCGGCCTCTGATTGCCACTCACAGAGCTGCTTGCAGAAACACCTAATCTATATCTATAAAAGCCAAATACCACTCACTCATCACAAAATCTCCAGAACTGTAAAGCTTACAAACTTGAAATTTGGCACATATGTGCCTCTTTACTTCTAGGTGCTTGCTAAGAAAGGAATTTTCAAAATGACCATCAGATCATTAGTATTCTTATACAGTGTATTAACACGCTCTGATGCTAAGGAGTTCTACTCCCCCTCCCCACCTAAAAAGAACTCTGTTCCAACTGCCAGTTGCCTCACATTCCATTAACTCAGTTCAAACTGGAGAGGAAGGAAGAATAATTATTCCTGGTAACCTTTGCGATGTGGTGACAGATCTGATCACCTTGACTGACAGAATATACCCCAATATTCATCAGGCTGGAGTGGATTGCACTTCATGGCTGAGAGAAAGAGCTATTCTCACTCCAACAAATGACTCAGCCAACAGCATCAACAACTTTCTGCTGGAGAAGCTGTCCACTGAGCATATGAAGTGTGAATTTGTGGACTCTGTAATCGAAGTTGAGGATGCTGTACATTACACTGTGGAGTTCTTGCGCACTCTCAACCCACCAGGATCATTATCTCATGTCCTCTACCTCAAGATTGGTGCTCCAATCATGCTGTTATGCAATCTAACCCCTCCAAAACTATGCAATGGCACCAGGCTTCAGGTGAAGACTCTGTACAAACACGTAATCGAAACCACAATTTTCACAGGCGTCAATCAGGGAGAAACCACTTTCATACCCTGAATTCCTCTGATCCCATCAGACTACCACTTCGAGTTCAAATGTCTACAATTTCCCATTAAGGTGTGGGACGCCATTACAATCAATAAGGCCCCGGGACAGACTTTGAAAGTAGCTGATGTGCATCTGAGGAGTGACTGTTTCTCCCATGGCCAGTTGTATATGGTGTGCTCCAGAGTCAGTTCACCTGACAGCCTGGTCATCCTCCAGCCAGAGAGCAAAACAGGGAGGTCCTGAACAATTTATCTGAGGGACAAATTGAAAGTCTATCCTATGCAAGTTGTTAGCCTGACTGCGTAGACAAAATAGCCAGGGTTGCTGATGGGATTAAAGGGCTTAAGCCCATCTATTTTATTGTTGTTAGACTTACAATAATGTCTTAATCTGTAACAGAAAGTTAGCTTACCGTCTCTAACAAAATAATACAGTGCTTTTTTAAGTACTCATTAATTTTCAAGCTTTAAGTGTCAATTTATCAAGTCCGATTGTAACTACTCATTAATTTTCAAGCTTTAAGTGTCAATTTATCAAGCCTGATCACATAGTTTCGTAGTGAAGCACGGGTATCCAGCTAGTTCAACATAAACCTCACCTGGAGGCCATCGCTGAAAGTGAAAAATAGTAAAAATTGTGTTACTTTTGACTATGAGAGCTGGAATTAATGGAATCTATACTTCAAATATTGTGGACCATATGGATTATTGACTATCTTATATAGTATAGTAGGTAGGAACATATTTTGCTATATCTTCAGTTTTAAGAAAGTTTTGTAGCTATGGGGAAGAGGAAAGGAATAATTGATGGCACTGGAAAGAAGAGCTTCTTCATATCTGAATTCAAGAGGGCATAGCAGTAGGCATTAGGGAAGATGATGGTAAGTGATGAAGCATTTACTTTAAATGTGTAATGCAAACCCTATTCTTTATGATCTTGAAAGTAACACTGCAGCACTAGTATTATAAGGCAGAGGTCAGTGGTGAAATCTATTTTTTTTCACCACCGGTTCTATGGGTGTGACTTGGTGGGGGTCATGTGATTGACTGGGCGTGGCCAACTCAACATCACTCACGGCAAGGTGGGACAGTGGCACCTTGCTGTGAGTAACATTGAGTTGACCACGCTCACCCAGTCACATAACCGATGCTGTAGAGACGGCGATGCTGACTGCCTGCCACCATCACCTCTTTGCCAGCCAGAATTGAGCTTGGAGTGGCCACAGCCTGTCCATTTATGATTCCCCTCCCCACAGCTGCAGCCAGAGGCAGGCAAGCTCCAGGGACAGACAGGGTGGTGACCTGGCCACTGCTTAGGCACCAGGGAGCTCATTATTGGGCTCAGCAGGGTGGACTGCTGCGCTGCAAAGGAGAGGCCAGCATGAGAAAACTATGAGGAGCACAGAAAAAGGAAAAGCCCCCTTCCTTCGTGCCGGCCACTCCATTGCCCGTTTCGCCATTGCAGCCCCATGCCATGGAGCTGCTTCCCTTCCCCGCAAAGAAGGCAGGTAAACATGGTGGGGCTGCGTGCGGAAGGGAGTAGGGAAGGAAGGAAGACAGCGTGGAAGGCAGGGAAGGAAAGCTCCGGGGACCGTGGGGGGGCAGCTAGTCAGGCTGCGCGGGGACACAGTGCTGGTGGGAAGCGAAGCAAACGGCAGGCTAGCTCCAGGGACTGTGGGAGGGGAGCGCAGCTAGGTAGGGCGCACAGGGATGCAGCGCGGGTGGGAAGCAAAGCAAGCACAGGCAAGCTCTGGGGACCGTGGGAGGAGCGCAGCTAGGTAGGCTGCATGGGGATGCAGTGCTGGTGGGAAGCAAAGCAAGTGGCAGGCTAGCTCCGGGGACCAGGGGGTGCAGCTAGGTAGGCTGCGTGGGGACATAGCACCGGTGAGAAGGGAAGTAAGTGGCAGACAAGCTCCGAGGACTGTGGGGGGAGGCGCAGCTAGGTAGGCCGCGCGGGGACGCAGCGCCTGTGGGAAGCATAGCAAGCTGCAGCAGCGGCTTACTTACCCAGGCAGGCAGGCAGGCATGCAAGCAGATCAGGAGCAGTTGGGGCACAGGCACGTCTTCGTGGGAAGGTAGGCAGAGATACTGTGGTGACTAATTGCTTGTTAAACTTATATAGGCTGCTAAGCCTATGCTGGGGTGGGGAGTTGAGATGAATAGTGATTGGGCGAGCGGAGGGCGGGCAGGTGGGATGGGGTGAGCAGGAGGCGGGGCAAGCGGTGAACGGGCAGGCAGGGACGGGGCCAGCCAGAGGTGATATTTGCTGGTTCTCTGAACCAATCAAAATTTTCCCTACCGGTTCAGTGCAAACCAGCTAGATTTCTCCTCTGGCAGAGATTATGTTATAACATTACAACATACATTGTGGTTAGGAGCAGATGGCTATAAATATGACCCTCAATTTAATCTAAAATGGAAATATAGTCCATGAAATCTGATTTTTGTGGGGGGAAGAAAGCAAATTCCTCTAAGTTCCTCCTCCTTTACAGATTCCGTATATTATTACAGTTTTGTTCTAAATCCTTACTTAGAGGAAATGAGTTCATAGTTTAAGTATTGGGATAGCTTGCTCCACTATTACAACATAAGGCTGTACCGATCAGCACAAAGAAGTATCTTATCCAAAGTATATACATCCCCACTCTATGTTACCATTGCCAAACATGAACATTTTCAAAAGAACATAAGCAAAAATTAGTCACCATGGAAATGAGATATTTGAGGAAAGCTGCTAGAGTGACCAGAAGTGATAAAATCAGAAATGAGACCATAAGAGAAAGAATGGAATAAAACCAATCTTTAATTACAGACAAAAACAGCAGATAAGGTGGTTTGCTCACCTGGAGAGGATGTCATGAGGTTCCATACCATACAAAGCATGTACAAAATGAGGTGAGTCAAAGAACATGAGGCAGACACAGAAGAAGATGGAGAGACAACATCAAAGATGCAGTATAAGAACATCAACTAAGAATGGTAGAGACTTCCAGAAGAGCAAGAGCCAGAACTTCATATTTCCCAAAGTGGTAAAAGAGGAAGTAAAGAAGTTCTAAATCCTTACTTAGAGAAAAAGAGTTTATAGTTTCAGTTAAATTTAATAATGACAGTTTGTCTAATTAATGTGCCATCTTAATTCCATTTCATTCAAAGTACTTTACTGTGTATATCGACTATGAAAAAGACCTGTTAACATACAATTTTCTATTGTTTATACTGGCAATACTTTATGAAACCAGACTGTCAGCAATAAAAATAAATAAAACAAACAAAAAACTTTAGTCAAATGAAATTTAGCCTAATTAAACTAGTCAGAATGAATTAAATCTGCTTAATATGGATCCCTTTTTATCAACTGTTTTCTAAACATGTGGTTTTAATTACTGTCTAAATGCATTTCTCTTGTATTTGCAATTTATCAAAGCTTTAAAATATGATGTAGGAATAAAATAAAAAGAGCACAAGAATTGCTTCTTCCTCTCTCTCTGTCATAATACATGTAGCAGCAGTCTTTGAAGGCTGACAAAACATTCAAGGATTGACAATTTTTAAGGATTACATCATATTGTGGCAAACTAAAATTCAGTGGGGAAATTAATTCCATTATCGTAGTTGTAAATATCTATGTGGACATATCCTTCATTCTATGAAGACATAGCAATGAAGAGCGAGATTGCTCCCTTTGGAGTATATTGTCTGGTGACTAACTGAAAATTCCTAGTTTAACTTTCTGGATTGACAAAATGGATCTCACTAAAAGTGCCCAATATTAGGTTGTGTCAGTATACTTAGACTTCAATTTTATGGAACTTGGAATCATACCTAGTGATTTTCCTATATATATACAGATGAAATAACCTGTTTCAATTCAGAGAGCGTGATAAACATAAATTAAGAGAAATGACTAGCTGCAGTTACCATATCTAGAATTTATAATAAAATTAATACTAGCTCATCTAGCACCCAAAACTTGATGCTCGCCTCATTTGACAAACAGTATCCTCAGATGGAAATTCCTCTTGGGATTTTGATTATCAGGAAAAAAATTAATCCCCTTCCTTTCTAAATATATTTATTGCAGTCATGCAACTCAAGTACTGTTTTGCACAAATTTTTAAAAGTAGCATGCTTGAAACTACTGACTTCCACAATAGGCCTACATAATCTTTCCTCTCTGCATAATGGTAATTAAGCTTTTGAACATTTTGCACTGAGGTGAATAGAAGTGTTTAGAAAACCTACTTGCTTCATAGGGTTGGGAAGATTTTTTCAATTGATCTCTGATGGGGATGTGAAGGAATACATCTCCCTTCCCCCATATTGAGATATCTCTTATAATTATCTTCTTGCACAGCAATTAAGCTTTGATCAAATCTCATTTGCTGTTAATTGAGGTGTTGTTGTTGTTTTTTTAAATATAATTGCCAGATGAAAGAAAGTAATTGGAGGGTCCAAGAGGAAAAAATTAACTATCCTTTGTAGTTTCTGTCCCTCTTCCTTATTCTTTGCCTAACATACTTCAAGTGTAAAAATTATTTGGGCATGAAATATATCATGACCTTCTATGCCAGGATAGCATTTGTGCGCTGAACAATCTGATAAAGTTTTGTACCCAGTGAAACTTCCATTGTTACATTTGGTTCATATCTATTCAGTGAGATTGCCTAACCACACTGGAAAGCTTGTTGCAAAGTGTACAAAATAATTTCCACATGTCTGCACATGCCAACATTAATGAAACTGAATCTCTGTGAGTAGCCTATCTACTTGGACCTATGTGATAACTATACTCTGCAGTAATTTGAACTGGCACTTCAAACTGCAGAGTTCAATTTCTTTTTTTCCCCCTTACAGCATTTTTTGTCTTCTGCTATGACTCACAATTTGTAACTGAAACATCTTCATGATGTACCTCATTAAATATCCAAGCATTTTTATGTCATTTCTTTCACACCGTTTACATTCTTTAGTTACTGAATTTTCTGTTTTCCCCATTCTGCTGGTGCAACCTTAGGGCTAATAAGAAATGAATTTTATTTATCTATTTATTTGTTGTAAAATAATGTTTATAGCATTTAATAGTGTCCTTAAACTAGTTTTGTACAATATATAATTTTTCTTGCTCCAAGAATCAAAATTATACAGGAAGACAATAGAGTGAAATTCACTGAAGTCTTATACGACCAGAATTTCAAAATTTATGTTTCAAAACTTATGTTTCAAAAATATAAATAGCATTAGGACTTCTTTGAAAGAAATGGGGTATTGAAGGTGGTTTTGTGGAGAGAATCTTTGAAAAGACACTAAGTTTGCATCCTTCCTTTTCTAATCATACATTTATGAAATTGGTTGTTATATGCTTTCCATAATTAAAAGCCTGGAATCAACAAGTTTTACAGCACTGTGCGAATCCTTCTATCCTTAGCAAAATGAAGGTTTAACTACAAGTTTAGTGGATAGTGAGTCAGGCAGCACGTACATTTAAAAGATAGATAGATAGATAGATAGATAGATAGATAGATAGATAGATAGATAGATAGATAGATAGATAGATAG
>JANHFL010001887.1:296698-314933 GCA_032468155.1 Oxyrhabdium leporinum
ATAAGTCTTAAAGTTGCCAAGTTTGGAGACCCCTGCTTTAAGGAATAAAACAATACAGTGGAAAGGGCCAAGATAGATTGGAGATAGTTTTCCAATAATTTTTGTATCTCATTAGAGAAATTCTCTACTTAGAAGCAACTTTCAGAATGCAAAAAAACCCCTTCCTCCCCACCCATCTCCAGCATTTTCCAAACAGTAAAAAGGAATTTGTCCTTTGAAATGCATTAAGCTATTACCATGATAATTATATCATGGCTGTTAATATATAGTTAAAATATTGCTTTTTTAAAATGATATAATATTCTCTCAGAAAATATTGCAAACTACACAATAAATGCAAACAAATATCTGTAGAAATATACATGAATTAACCAGTGGAGTTGGGGGGAAAGATATAAGTATTTTATTTCTGGGTCAGGAATTTTAAAAACAAACAACACATCTTTGTTTATTTACAGTTGCAGTGGACAGCAGGACTGCAGATCGGTTCAAAGAGCAGTCGGCTATTAGACAAGTTAGAAGCAATTCCTAGGGTGAAACCTTTTTGGTCAATATTTTCTGCAAGCTCCACAGTGTCAAAATACAGACTTGCCCAAATGATTACAGCACTATGAATATCAGATAGAAAATTAAGGCAACCCAGCAGTATTTGAATTCATGTAACTGTGCACTGTCAATGATTGGTAAATGGTCAGGCCAGTGATTTTTCAACATGTGATTTTTCAACATGTGCTTTTTCAACATGTGCTTTTTCTTCTTCAGGTATGGTAGTAATCATTAGCTAGGTCCCTGTAGGATTGAAAAAGAGTTATCCAAAATTTAGGCTCAGTGGAAAACATGGAAGTGTTTAAGATTTCCTGTAGATAAATGTACTTGGTTTTGCAATATAAACTGCACAGTGGGATACTTGCTGTTTTAAAAAAGCATAAAAGTGAATTGTTGAAGAATGATTGCTCATGAGACCTTTGATGAGATTGCATGGCTGTCTAATTTAGACATGATTTATTTCTGAATTTCTGTAGGTCTGCAAGCTTTATTTGATTTAACTGGTAGCCAATTCAAGTGTAATTTTAGCTGAATAACAAGCAGATGACAAATTTTAATTGGCAGAGCTGAAAGCTAAAGGCATAATAGGTTTATTATTTTAAGGCATTTTGATTCTGGTTTATTACTGCATGAGAAAAAAAAGCTATTAGACACGATATTTCTTTCTAGTAAAGAATAATAACTGTAGTGTCTTGGATCTGCTGGATTGCAGGTCCAGATGGACTGATTCCTCCCAGGGCAGCTTAACCAAGGGCTTTCAAAAGAATATTCACGATGTCTTTCTCTGGCTGGGCAACTGGACTCTTACCTCTGACATTGGCATGTCCTCTTGGCAAGCAAATGTTGCTTAATTTGTGCCATCCTCTTGGCTTGTAGCTGCCAAAAAATAAAAGAAAGATTCTTCTCTTTTCATGTTCTTTCAGATCTGCTTCCATTTGTTGTTGTTGTTGTTGTAGAACCCAACCTCCCTTTCGGTTTACGAATATGAAGAAACTCACCTGTTTCTGCTTAATATGTTTACAAATAGGTACACAGACACCAATAAGAATTAACAGCAGAAGCATTGCACCAATTCCTGAGGCTATTTTGATCAGTGAGAATCTATTCTCTAAAGTATTCTCATTTGAGGTCTTTTCTGTGGAAAAAAAAAAAGATTGGAAGTTGAGGAGAACAGAATGTGCACCGAAACAGAGCCAGGAACAAGATGGTAGTGTTACTTACCTTGGAACTTATCCAGAACATAGTCAATACTGATTTTCACATCGTTGTTCACTTTGAGATCACACCTCCAGAGCCCTTCAGTTGTAACTACGTGACAGAATTTATTCTCTGAAATGGGAGAGCCACATTTGGACTGATTCGTAGACCCGTTTACATAAACCCAGCACAATTCAGTCAGTGGAAGGGCAGAAGGACTGATATGACCACACAAAGTCACATTGTCTTCTTTGGATTTGAGCACGGGAGGGGTAGCAGAGACTGCAGGGAAAACAAGAAAAATATATTAGGGAAATAGTTTTTACAAGATCTAGGAGAGAATGTTCCTTTCCGTGAAGAATATTTTAGCATAGGATCTAAAATACCAGGCTATTTATTCATGGTGCTGGAAAGGGTCCCTCTCAATGGAAAGAGGACAGAATCGATGATATCAAAGGATACAAACCCAGCTTAAATCAGCAGTTTGCAAAGATGATTCAAGTTTCCCCATATATTGGCACCAAAATATGTAGCTGTTCATTTACGTATTCAACTTTCAGAAGTCAGTTTCCAAAAAACAAGTAGCTCAGAGTAATTAACAAATCCTTCAGGTGTTTCAGCCATAATCCTTTGCAAACTATGTTGATTGGACCATCAAATCAACTCCTCTTCTAATCTCATTGCCCCCATCCAAAGTGGGAGCCCTCTTATTTAATAAAGCTGAGGAATGATCTTTATTTCTCAGCTAGAAGTTTCCCCAGCTCCGGATCAGACTGCAAACACAGCAACCAAGGTCCCACCAAAATGTATCCCTAGCCTTCATGCCAGAAATGGCAGAGTTGGGTAACTACAATCTACAAATCGTTACAGATGCAGGTAGTTCTCAACTTACAACTGATCACTTAGTGACTATTTGAAATTAAGACAGACACCCCCCCCCCAAGCTACTTATGACTATTTTCAAAGTTACAATGGCCACACATGGTTACACAATTGCATTTTGGCAGCCAGCTCACATTTACAGTTGTATGAAGCATGTGTATGTGACCAAGATTTGTGATTGGTTCCTGCAAAAAAATGCCCATTTGGGAAAATTGATTCGCTTCACAGCTGCAGCATTTACTTAGCCATCATGGTGTTCACTTAACAACCACTGCGAAAATGACAAAAAAAATGGGTCCAGTCACATGATGCATCAACGTTTGACTGCAATGACTTATGACTCTAATTTTGGATTCAATTATGGTAATAAATCGAGGATTACCTGTATCTATAAGACAGAATGGGAAATAGATTTTTTAATCTATTCACACTAACACCTTGCTTTTCAAAGTTGGTTTGAATTTACTAAATGGTATAATAGCTCACTATGTTGCATGACTTACTAAAGTAGATAACCACTTTCCATGTTACTAAGAAAAGCATCTGTCAGTTCAATATAGGGCAATCTCTTGTATCGTAAAGCGTCACATGTCAAAATAAGCTCCCTGAAAGCTCCCACAGCAAATGTACCACATAAAAGAAAACTTCATTTTATGAAGTTATGCAAATGGAAAAGAAAATGTTTTCCCATCAACAATAATATCATCATTAAACTATGAGTATGTCACATTTCCTTCATTAAATCAAAAGGTCTGCTTTGGGATGGGGGAATGAGATGTCATTTTATCAAAAGCATTGTATTTCCCTGCTGTTGATCTCTAAAACCCTAAGCTATTTGGCATAGCTGTAGTGAGCTACCTTGTCTTAAAGTTCTTTAGTGGAGTTTTTCTGCTATAGGGACCATCCTTACCTCCCTGTGTCTTCATCCTCCCCCACACAACTGCCAACTCCTTGGATTGAAAACTGCTCAACTCCTGCTGGCCAGTTTAGACATGCATGCTTTCTGTCCTCTGGTCATGGGAATTGTCCTCCATGGCCAGAGTGGCAGGAGTCAGAATAAATGAGACACCTGCCTGATGCAGGCCTTGTAGGTACAAGTTCATACTGAGTAAAAGATTGAGCTCATAAAGTCTATGTGCTTTACCTATGTCTGATAAGTTTCAAAAATAATAAAATTCATTCCTTCATTCCTTCATTCCTTCATTCATCTATCAAATTTATAAACTATCCATCTCACCTAAATGAGTCCTAGTAGTGAATATAACCATTGTAATGCAGAGTTACATAGCCTCAGGAGAGAGGGGTCTTGAGGCATCTAGCATGAGCTGCAGGCCAGTTAAGTTCTATAATTCTTTAACCTGAAAGTGCAAATGAACAAGAAAGGAAAATGTTCTATTTATAGCTCCTTATATGCAGCAATTTAGCACTTCCTACACCTGTGTTTAAAAACAGGATCTATGCTTTCTGGAGCAAATGCTAGACCTGTCTTCACAAAAGGTTAATTTAAACCTGGAAAGAACCAGGTTTTACCAACTGTGAGTTGTGGGTTCTGTCTACCCCTGTGTTTATGAGAGGTTTTCCACTGCTTTGTTTACAAGTGGTAGTGTGTGTTTGTGGTGAGAGTACCATTCAATCTACTTCAACCAACTACTGCCAACATTGCAACCCTTTGTGATATTAGACTAGAGCTGGCTGGTTCTTCAATCAATCAGAATAGAGCTGGAAGGTCTTCTGGTCCAGCTCCCTGCACAAGCAGGAGACCCTATACCATTTCAGACAAGTGACTGTCCAGTCTCTTCTCAAAAACCTCCAGTGATGAAGTGCCCACAATGACTGAAGGCAAGCTGTTCCAATGGTTAATTGTCCCCACTGTTAGCAAGTTTCTCCTCAATTCCAAGTTACTTCTCTCCTTAATTAGTTTCCATCCATTATTTCTTGTCCTACTCGCCGGTGCTTTGGAAAATAAATTGACCCGCTTCTCTTTGCGGCAGCCTCTCAAATACTGAAATACTGCTATCATGTCCCCCCCAGTCCTTCTTTTCTCTACACTAGCCAAACACAAATCCTGCAATCGTTCTTCATATATTTTAGTCACCAGGCCTTTAATCATCTTAGTTGCTGCTCTTTGCATTTTTCCCAAAGTCTCAACATCTTTTTGTAATGGATGTAAACTGGATGCAGTATTCCAAGTGTGGTTTTACTAAGGCTTTATAAAGCAGTTCTAATACTTCACGTGATTTTGATTCTTTGCCTCCGTTTATACAACCAAGGATTGTATTAGCCTTTTTGGCGGTGGCTGCACACTGTTGACTCATGTTTAAGTGATCGCCCACTAAGACTCCAAGATCCCTCTCACAGTTACTGTTTTGGAGGAAGGTTTAGCCTAATCTGTACTTGTACCTTTGATTTTTCCTGTGCAGGTGTAAAATCTTGCTTTTCTCCACATTGAATTTCATTTTGTTAGATAGGGCCCATTGTTCAAGTCTGTCAATATTTTTTTGGATCCTGAGCTTGTCTTCTGAGGTTTTGGCTATTCCTGCCAGTCTAGTGTCATCTGCAAATTTGATGACTTCCCCTTCTATACCCTCATCTAAGTTATTTATGAAGATATGAAAGAGTGCTGAACCTAAGACAAAACCTCGTGGTACCCCACTGCCTACTTCCCTCTATATAGATGTAGTACCATTAAAGACTACTTGTTGAGTATGGCTTGTCAGCCAGTTACAAATCCATCTGGTGGTGATGCTGTCTTTCCCACATTTTTCTAGCTTACCAAGAAGTAGGTTGTAGTCTACTTTGTCAAATGCCTTGTCGAAGTCTAAATATACTATGTCCACAGCATTTCACTGGTCTACTAATTTAGTCACTATGTCAAAGAATGAGATTAGACTGGTTTGGCATAATCTGTTTTTAACCAAACCGTGCTGTCTACTAGTTATAATGTTGTTTCTAGATTTTCACAGATCTGTTTTTTAATTATTTTTTCCAGTATCTTCCCAGCTATTGATGTTAGGCTGATTGGTCTGTACTTGTTCCCTCCTGCTTCCTTCCAATCTCCTCCTCCATATCTGTCAACCAGGCTACTTCTCAACTGAGATCTACTACTTTTTGAAAGGTCTCTTTTTCTAGACCTGTACTTAGAAATAGCCTGACTGCTGGGTCATAGGGTGCACCAAGCAGGAGCATCAGGAGACCTCTCTCCTACTTCACCTCATATCCTTCCTCTGTACCTATACTGCAATCTGTCAGACTGGCTATTTTGAGTCACAGTGCTTCTGAAATAATCTGCCTGACAGAATTCAGACCCAGAACACATCCATGCCTGCATCCTTTTACTCAGGTAACTTGACTGAACCAACTCTTCTGAAACCCCTGCCTAATGTGACCTACTTCATTCCACACCAGCTAATGGGATGATTAATTTCAAGAAGGTTGAGTTTTGAGAATGTTTAAAAAATGGCTGTGTTGGTATTCAAAGGCAATAGCACCAATAATTAATATAGTAAGCTGAAATTACATGTTACCACCAAACAGATCAAGACTTATTCCTACCTTTCACAACTATTAGGTTGATGGTTTTACTCAAAATTCCATGTTTAAATCCAATATGGCATTGGTACTGTCCAGCATCTTCAGAATGGACATTAGATATTTGTTGGATGAAGAAAGAGTTATTGATGTTGCTTATGTTATGCTTTTCCATGTGAATATTATTCTTAAGCCATTTCCAGGACTGGACTTTTGGAATCTCCTGATCTCTTTTTTCTTGCAGGTCAATGTTCAAAGGACAAGAAAGGAGGATGCTGCTGTTGAAAGTGGCAAACTGGAACTCATCCAATGGATTGGCAAAACCTGATTTTATGTCCAACCAAAATAGAAAGTAACATGATCAGAATTGTGTGCATTGCTGCTTTTTCACTGTCGAAAAAGACTATGGCCCTTTCCCCTCTACAGTAGTGAGTTAAAGTGCTAATCTTGAGATGGCGAAAAACATTTGCTTCGAGCTAATCCCTGCTGTGTGGCTGACTCAGGTTACTGCTGAAAGGGATTTTCTTGCTTTGTGAATGTGACTCCCTATAAGCAAAGTAATTGTTTTTCTCATCTTGAGTTGCAGCCAGCCCATTTTAGCAAGTCAGCAGCTCATAGGGAAACTTCCATGAGTCTGGATACTGCAGAAGGAATGGGGAGGATCTGACTTCTGGTCTCTTCAGGTCTAGCTCATCTGCCCCCTTCTTACACTCCGTTTGAGGATCTCCCAAGTTAACAATGGGAAGATGGGGAGCCACAAGGGCAGAAACAGCTCCAAAGAAAGGAAAAGCAGACCATGCCGTGATTGTGAACCAGCAAGATCCTCTAGACTGGAGTGGTGAAACTGACTAGATCCTGAGCAACTTCTTCTGCAGCCAAGAGGGATGGAAAAGTCATCAAAATAAAGTACAGGGAAGTTGTTAAAAAAAATCAACACAAAGCTCCCTCATTGTTTTTGGGATACCACAAGGACCACTGAGAAGCATAACAATAATTTTGCTTGGGCACACTGGAAAAAGTTTTTACTGCAACATTTTGACAAAAAATATATCTGATATACATCACAATAGATAATGGGCTGTAGTAAATAGAGAACAGTAGCATCCTATCCTATCTGTAATATAAATGGGAGTTAACATAGGATGTAAATTCCAGAAAAAGAATCAATGATGAAGTAACCTTATCTTGGCACAATGCAGCGATATTGGAAGCAGTTAGCAGAGCAATTTATGGTTGATGCTGAACTTTGTATGAGGAAAGACTTTGAGAGAACCCATGTTTCAGGCTCTTTGAACCAAATTTAGTGACTTGTCTTACCTAATACCTTGACATTGTAGGAGAGGTTGATATTATAATGAACGATGTGACATTCCCATATCCCATTATCCTCCTGAACTGTAAGGTTTAATATCTGTAAGCTATTCTTTTGCAGTTTCCATCGTGGCTTGTTCCCTGTTACTTTGGTCTTGTGGGGTGCAAACCATTCAATCCTGGTATCTTTGACAGGAGACAGGTGCAGATTTAAAGTGTCACCTTGCAGGAGGTATCCACTTTTAGATCCAGTAACTGTGAAAGAAAGAAGGTCTACTGGTAAATTTTCCTTTCCATGGCTCTTCCAAGGATAATTTATTTATTTAACTACTCATTCAATAGCAGGGAAAAGAAGAGATAGACAGAGACAAAGGCAGATTTTATGAGCTCTCTTCCATATTTCAGAGCTTCGGTTCCATTATTCAGAGCCTCGGTGGCGCAGTCGTTAGAGTGCTGTACTGCAGGCCACTATCGGCTGCCTGCAATTTGGCAGTTCAAATCCCACCAGGCTCAAGGTTGACTCAGCCTTCCATCCTTACAAGGTGGGTAAAATGAGGACCCAGATTGTCGGGGGCAATATGCTGACTCTGTAAAACTGCCTAGAGGGGGCTGTAAAGCACTATAAAGTGGTATATAAGTGCTATTGCTATATATCTATAATCAATACAAAGAAATTGAAAACAACAGTTGAATGGAAAGAACAAGATATTTATTAGATAAAGTTAGACAAATAAAGGCAAACTTTTGTGTAAAGATAGACTTGGTAAAACAGAAAACAATCTATTTTTTTAAACAATTTATTTATTTATCCATTAGATAACAATGTAATGGAAGTCCCAAACATGCTTTTTCAAGAGGCAACTGGACTTTCTGGTTTTTCTTTGAAGACATTTTGCTTCTCATTCAAGAACCTTCTTCAGCTTCTGGATGACTGAGAATCTCCATAGAAAAATCTAACAGAAAAGGTCTATATGCAGAACTATTTAAAAGTCTTCCAAATTATTGATAATTTGGAATTAATAATTTGGGATAACTACTGAAGTAGGATCTTTGATACTTTTAGAAAGTGATGTTAACTGGGTCATGTAAAATATTGCTGATAAAAAAATCTGCATAGGAATTGATAAAATGTTAGGAGTGTTTAAAATCTTATAAGATGATGTTCTAAAGGTGCTGTTCTTTTTTTTGTAAAAAGCAAATACAGGAATATTTGTACTATGTAGTTATTACAATGTTCAAGATAGAATGAACAATTGACTTAATTGCTTATTTATTTGTCATAAGATTGTGTAATGTAATGTTTTCACATATTATTTAACAACAATATGAAATTACTGACAGTGATTACATTCAGGCTTGGGACCACCTGCTACTGGGATGCATCTCTTTGAATATCTCTTTCAGTGTCTTCAAGCTGTAAAGAATTGGACTTGGAAAAACAAGCTGAAGATCACTTTGGTTGAATCCGTGACTTTATTGCAACTAATAAAGCCTTTTTTCAGTTCAACTGAAGCAAAAATTATTAATCTTAACATATTAATTTACACTAGAACTGAAAATTCTGAGATACAGAGTAACCTCATCCCACTCCTGTCTAAACATATGCATATTTATACCTCAGAAAATTTGTGAATTATAAAATAATATCAGGAAACTCATTTAAAAATTACATTGTTATTGGTTAATCAAGAATTCAATTGAAATATTAGTCATTTACAAGGCTTATTCAGTTTTTCACTATTCAGCACTGTATTTTAATTCTACTGCTACACATAACCTACATATGGCAACACAGCAGTGCTCAAATTACTTTAGGGCAATTAACATATGCTTACTTTGTCAGACCCAAGAATATGTAGGCAGATGATAAATGAAGACAGCTGAAAGCTATTTTTCCACTTTTTTTTCCTTTTTAGATTATTACTTTTTTTAAAGATGGTGCTGATGCGTAGGTGAGTGAAGAAGGCTAAGCTGTTATGATTCTTTTTGAGAAATTTGAGTGGTGGGTGAAAGTTGGAGTAAATCCTGGCTGTAATGGTTAACAGCCAGGCAGTTTGTGGGGCATCATCTCAATTATTGGAGAAGAGATACTGTGTGAGCCAAGTTTTACTTTGCTCTGATTAGGCAGCAGCCAGCTCAGGAAAATGAAACGACACAAGAGATGGCTAGAATGCTACTGGCGGGAGATAAGGGATGAAGCTAAAGGTATAACCCTTTAATAGGACTTACCTTGTGACAATAAGAGTAGAAAAGTATTCTTACCCTTGTCTGCTATTATTGATAGTTAGATGGCAAGCTAATTTCCCTGTTTTGGGTGAGTAGGACCTTCCTGGGTAAGCAGAGGAGGCAGGTGAATCCTTGCACAATAGTTATTGCAAGGACTATTCTAAGCATCTGCCAGATAAAATTTGTGAAAAATGTGGAAAGTTTCTCCACCTGAGGTGAAGTTGGCCTCAAATCTTCTGACCTTTCAATAGTCACTTAACACCTGGTTATGCCAGCAGGCCTGGGACTAGTGAGGTCCATTATTGTTAAAATCCTTCATATGTTATTTTTTGTCTTTGCTTTGTTTATATAGTCTTTTTATCATTTTAATGTTTTAAAATGATAATCTTTTTAGGTATATATATTGATTGTTTTAGGTTTATACTACCCAGAGTCACTTGTTTGGTGAGATAGAGAACTATATAAAATGGATAAGTAAGTAAGTAAGTGAGTTAAGTAAGTAAGTAAGTAAGTAAATAAGTAAATAAATAAACAAATAAACAAATAAAATCACTTGACTTATTTTCAGAGTTGGACTCCAGTGTTATTGAACTACATCCTATCTCAGTTATCTGGGAAAAAAATGTGTGAGTTAATCCTGAGGAAGTAGACAGGATTCTTATTACTGTGCCATGTGTTGTCTGGACCCATGCCTCCCACGCTGGTTAAGGACTCTTTGGACATGGAAGGTGATTGGGTCCAAATGATTATAAATGCTTCTTTGCAGGCAGTGGGTAATTCTACTAGCCTTAATACTGGCAATGGTTTAGTTCCCCTTCAAGAGGCCATCTTTGGATTCTGTTGTTTTGGATAGGGAAGATTGTTGACAGGATGGTGAGTTTCCAGCCTTAGAGGGCCTTGGATGAATCAGGTATCTGGACCATTTTTAGTCAGGATTCAAGCTGGGCTATATTATTAAGACAGCATTGATTTCACTTGTGGATTATCTTCAGGGTGGAGTGTGGGTGGTCAGTCATCCTGGCCCTTCCTAATCTCTCAATGGCTTTTCATACAATTTACTATAATATATCATTAGGCTGCCTATGGGAATTGGGAAGGGGGCACTATTTTGTATTTCTCCAAAGTGGTACCAGGTAATGGTGCAGAGGTCCAGCCCTGGTCTCTATTATATGAGCTGTGCCTCAGGACTCTCTCTCCTCCAATTAATAGCTGCTGGGAGAGGTCATTTGCTAGCATAGAGTTTGCTGGTCATACTTAATTATACATGCTGGATAAATGATGCTGTTCAGGTGCTAGTTCAGTGCCTGGAGGTTGTAAGAGCCTGGGTGAGGAGAAACCAGTTATAGCTCAACCCTAACAAGATGGAGTGGTTGTGATTTTTGCCTCCTTAAGCCCAGGAGAATTGACATTTCTGAATCTGCATAGGGTAAATTCCCCCATGCATATCTGGTACATAATTTGGGAGTCCTCATGGTTCCTGCTGAAATAGCAGGTGGGAGCTGTGGCCGGGAGGGTTTTTGCACAAATCTACCTTGTGCACCAATTGTGCCCATTTCTGGACTATGAAATATCAGTCATCCATGTCTTAATCACTTACTGTTTGGATTATTGATGTGTGCTCTATGTGGCTGCCCTTAAAGTCCATTTAGAATCTGCAGCCTGTCCAGAATATAACAGCACAGACTATTTTAGGTGGCTTATGGTTCACCTAAATAACATCACTGATGTGTGAGCTGCACTAATTTCCAGTTGGTTTTCAAGTGCAATACAAGGTGTTGGTTATCACCTATGTAACACAAGACCAAGTAACTTATGGCACCTCTATCTTTGAAGGTAACTGCCCATCCTGGTGCCATCTTTTGGAACCTCAGAGGCATACCTTCTCAGTGGTCTGCCCAGTCCCGTGGAGCAGCCTCCCATCAGAAATTGAAGGGATCCCTACCCTTTGAGCTTTTGAGAGGGCTGTGAAGACCTCAATTTTCCTCCAGGCATTGGCCTAGAATGAGGGGATTGACATCTAAGGATGTTTGGTCTGGCACTTGTTGGGAAGGATCTGTTTTAGCTATGGTTTATGGATTGTTGTGAGCCATCTAGAGCCATTCTATGAGATATGTGGAGATACAAACAAACAAACAACAGCAATTTACTGTATGGAATCTATATATCAGTCTGTGATGATTTGATACATTTCCACAATTTCAAATATAAAATAAGGGTACTTTAAATGAGTGAATTAGTTTAAAAAAAAAACACTTCTCTATGAGGAACTAGATCTCAAACGATGGTAATTAGACCTGTACTATCATATTGCTATCAGGTAGCCTATATATCTGCCTCTGTTTTAATTTGTATATACTTGACCAGAATTTGATATTTCAGATGAAATAAAAATAAAAACGCTGTAAGATCTTGCATAGCTCCAATCACAAGGATTTCTAAAACTGCTGTGATGCTGCTCTCTTGATATTGTTCTTTCACACACACTTAAAAGACATTGAAAAAATGAGAAAAGAAGACATAAAAGTATTCTTGTTCCATGTATTTATATTATATTATGCATAATAGTTCAAGCAGTGCATATCTGTAAAATTTACAATGGCAGTAGTAATCTTGATGATAAATTGAGTAGTATTCAGAAAGTAGAATGTTTGCATTTCTCATGCATGCTGCAGAATGGGGAGAAAAAAGGCTGGGTGTCATATCAAGAATTGTCAAAATCAGTAAAAAATTGAATTTAGAATTGTGTCAGATTTCCTTTCTTTATGAATTATTTATTATTATTTATTATTTTCTATGTGACTTGATTTCTGCCCTTCAAAGAGATGCCAGGTGATATATTTTATTTCATCACTAATGGTTTAGAGTATTTCACAATGTGATTAAATTGAGCGCCTATAATTTGAATGTAAAAGCAACCTTGTTTAAAAAGCACATAAAATGGGAAAATGTCATTCTTTCATTTTTATTTCTATAGTAACAGATGACACTGTTCAGAGTAAGCCAAGTCATGATTGTAGATCACCTGTTGCTGTAGCAAGGATATTGAAGAAAGATATGAGCTAGAGTTTCTGTTTCCTCCAGGTGACAGGTGCAGTTTTACTCTGCAAAAGTATTATTATACCTCCCCTCTGATATTGTAGAGAGCAAGTCATTAAAGCAGGCTGAGGAAAAAGTTCTACAGTGCTTTAGGCGGGTAATACTCAAAACATATTACCTGCTGTTACATGCTATGGAACTTTTCCCATATTGATTACTTGATTCACTTGCCTTACCTGCAGGGTTCTGTGAAATACACATTGACACATTGTGGTTTAAGTCTTGATATCCTAGGGCCAGGAGGTCCTTACATAAGAAGCTTCACTGGTCTGAAAGAATCCAAACTAAGGGGCTCAATGAAGAAGAAAAGTTACCCAGTATAATTGAGATAGCCAGGAACATCATTGAAAAGTGAATATTGAGCAAGAAATAATGCTGACCTATATGGACCCTAGATTCTAGAGGAATTATCCCAGTTTCTAAATGAAGTGTTACATTCAAAACATGAGACGGTACTTGGAATAATAGCTAAGGGCTTCCTATGATGTTATTTGCTTTTTTTCTATCAGAATGCGATCATAAGATCTCCAGGAAAGTGGCAAAATTTCATTTAGCTGCCATTGTTCTATGCAGGAAATTAATTTTAGGAACTCGTAATATATAAAATATACAATATCTTTTTAATGATTTTTATGGTACTGAACATCTTATGTTACATATCATTTGTTGCTGATCACTATACAAGTGCCCTTACCCATCCATTTTTATTTTATGTAAATGGCTTTATTGGAAACAAAGATGATGGATGAGGCTTACATTATTTTGTAACATGCTTACCATTTTTTTAAATAAAGTGGAACATGGAATCTGCTGGGTACCAAGGAAGTGTTTGCACGACAGGTTGTTATATACACCACACATAAATTTATTTGGTAGTTTAGAATCTGGTATATTAGTGTTTTATCCATAATATAATTTTCGTGTCTAATTAGTTTTAAATATTTATATTATAGTGATCTACCATTTATTGTGTTTATCAATCTGAATTATTTTATTTATCAGTCTGAATTAAATGTGCTTTAATTTGAGCCTTGCAACTTCTTGCAAAGATTTTATAAAATCATGTCAGTGATGTAATAAAAGTACTACTACTGCTGCTGCTGCTGTTTTCAAACAGAAAAAGACTTCCCCCCCTTTTTTTTCTAAATAATATGGCAGGGTTTAAAACAACCTAGATGTGTTTCACTAGTGCCTTCTTTAAAATGATTTTTTAAAATATATAGTACAAAGAAGCAAATCTCTTTAAAAATTTAAGTCATCATGTGACTTAGAACAATTTCTGAGGAGCAGTGAATGCTTTGGATCATGGATCAGCTTATATATGTTGTCTTTTTGACCAAGAATATTCTGAGCATTTCTAAATAACTTGTCAAACATGTCAGAATTCTTCTATGCAGTCTTCACTGTTTTTATTTCTAATTCGGCATCTACTATTGACCTAGGCACAGCAGATGAAAGGTAAGCACAGAGCAATTTGCTTTAATTAAATGCATTTTATTCATACCACTAGGATACACCATCTGGTGGTGGATTCTGCCAAGTTAGTCAACCATCACTTTGAAATGACTACCACCTGCATGTACAATGTAATGGGACAATTGCCACATAGAGTATTTGAAGGATGTCTGACTTCTTCCTGCTTTCTCATGAATTTATAGTATGTTTGTTTTTAATCTAAATAGTTGACACTGTGACTTTTGTCTGTATGCTTTTGGAATTTTCATTAGAAGCAAAAGCAGTTTAATTTCAGTGATAAATAGCAATAAAGGATTTTGTGTTACCAGCTTGGTGAACTTCCTATATATTGAAACTGCATATTTCAGAATGAACGTTTACTGATATAAAACTATTAGTGATCAGTAAAAGCAATGTTTTTCATTATAAATGTCTGCCTGCCTGCCTGCCTGCCTGCCTGCCTGCCTGTCTGCCTGCCTGCCTGTCTGCCTGCCTGTCTGCCTGCCTGCCTGCCTCCCTGCGTGCATGCATGCGTGCATGCATGAACTAATAAAAGTTACATTGCATAAGTCCACAAAATTTTACAGGCATTAGTGAGATCTATTTATTTGTTTGTTTGTTTATTTGCCCTAAAAGCTGTTCTAAGATTAAGAGTATATAAATAATTTTGGTACTGCTTCCTGGAGCACTGGCAGGTGTGTGGGATCCATTTGCAACAGGTCATAGACCCTCTCAACATAGCATGATTGCAAAAATATATGTAGCAAATATTTCAGTCCCTGCAAGCTATGTTGGATTCAATCAAGTATTCAGGGATCCAAGATTCAATTGAGTAAAGTTTGGATCTGGTCTTAATGATCTTCAGGACTCTAAATTTCATACTATTTTATAAACAGTTTTTCAGATAATATACATTTTACAATTCAGGAGACTGAAATTCATAATATGTTATGTACAGTTGTTCATCAAATTTCTAAATAACTACCATGTTACCTTGTTAATTTACTTCTCATTTTCATGCATTCAAAAAAGTCTAAATGTGCAATAGTTCTTTGGATTCTACTTAGTACAATTTGTTGAATTAGTTTTGAATAATTTTGAGGTTAATAAATCGGGCTATGTGAATGTCAATTCACATTCAGGTTACAAGATGGATGCCATCTGCATGTTTTTGGTTTTAAAAGTATTTGAAGATGTACATGTATGTTTAAATATAAAAGGTGCAAAGGAATAGTGATATAATTGTGTTCACGGTAGGAGTAAAAGGTGTTGGGGAGGGGTTTAAAGTCTCTCTCCCTAAAATAATAATACAAAAAATAAATGCATTACTTTAGCATTGTCTATCTTTTGCTTCCACCATTATTCAGTAAAAATACATTTCTTTATGATTCACATTAGTTAATGTGCATATAGTTAAATATGATGTAGCTATTTTGTCAGATTGTATATATTTTTGTACAATGTCACTTAGTAAGATTCACAACATATTTTACAAAAAAAAATACAGAAGATGTTAAGAAAGAATTAAGAAATAAAACCTAGAGAAAGGATTTCATTACAGCAATAAGCTTTGGTTGAACATTTTTTGATCTTATTAGAAATGACACTTTGAGAGGATTGAAGTGCACAATGTCCCTTCATTTGATCTCTTCATGTAGCTAAATATGTCTGCTAGAACTGTGAAACCAGTATTTGGCTATCAAAGTCTTAATTTTGGTAGAAGAAAGGAGAAGGGGGAGCGGAAGAGGAAGACAAAAGGGAGGGAAGGGGAAGGGAATGGAGCCAATTTGTGGCTTTATTTTGAATGCTATTATATTTACACATAACTAAAATGGTATAAGAGTGGCAAATAAAAGTTATCTAAGATACCAAGTTTCTAATCACAAAAATATTATTTGAAGAAAGTGATTCATATTGTTGTTGTATTCTACATTTATGATTATATAGCAATAGTGCATAATATCAGGTTATAGTAATAAGTAAAAGAACTATTATCTGATACATATAGTATATGATTAATAATAGTAAGCCGTTAATTATTGAGGAATTTCAGTGAGAGATTATTGACAATCTGTGGCATGATTCAGGCTAACAGCACTAAATACAGAAGCAGGAACACAGACACACAGAAATTGTAATGAATAATTTGAGGGCGTAGAATATCGTGGCACTTTTGAACAAGCTAGTACATTTTTGACATGTATTCTGTTATGTATTGAGTGGGACCCTGCCCTGCCTGCCAGAAAGACACACTGGAGGCACAGACATACCTGAGGATCCGTTCCAAGGACTCCTAAGTGCATCCCAGCTCCAACCACAGCAATACAGGCATTAACCAGCACCACAGGGGCCTTCTCAAAATGGCTAAACTGGGAAGAGTCAACAAGTTCGATATTACTCACCTGGAACAGTGGTGTTCATACATTTCCCGAGAAGACAACTATTTCCAGGCTAAGCAAGTCACGGATGATGGCATGAAGGTGGCAACCCTACTATATATCTGTGGACAAGCCACGTTTGATATCGTTGAAAACTTTTTTTCTTTTGTAAAGTTTTTTTATTTTTAAATATTTATACAAACATATCATTGTGTGAACAGTGCGGTATCTGGGTATCATTCCTTCAATGCAAATAAGTTGTTGTTCATCATTTAACCAAATTATATAAATCTAACACTATTACATATATTCATAACAAATTATCATCCATCATTATTTAGTTTCACCAAAGGTCAAATTACACAATACTTCCATATGTCATTTTTATGCCATTCACTCTATTTTGAATCTTTAGTATAGGTTCTTGTTCCATTTGTTTTGTCTGTCTCATTTTTTCATCTCCTTCTTCATTTGACTGCTCCTCTTCCTGGGCATCTTGAAAGTTAAGTGTCTCTTGTGTTGTATTTCCCAAGTCTTCATCTATAGTCTCCAGTCGTTACAAGATTTCCTGACAACCTCTTGTCTACACCTCTTTTGCATTTTGGATTGTTGATTCCATCTCTTCCCAAATTCCATTCCATTCTTCTTGATGAGACATCTTATTACGTTTTATAGGGTCCTTCTTTTATACAATCCTCCAAGTATTTTCTTTATGTCTTTATATCCCAAGTTTAGTTTGTTGCTCCTCTGGCAAACTTTATGTATCTTTAAATGCCAGCAAGTAGAATCTCAGCAATGTATTATTCTTCCTTTTGTCAGCAGTTGACACTCTTTCATTAATTTCCAGTATTAGTCTTTTCCAAGTTCCCGATCTTTTTAAACTTTAAAAAAAAAAATCATATCAGCTCCAGATTTTCAAAGTTAATGCCCAACACAGCCTTTATCTAGCTTAAGCTGCAGCTTTCCTTGTTTTAACAAATTTCTTTCTTTTCTGTCTTCCTCCGTTTTCTCCAGTTTATTTCTTTTTTTATATTGCCAATGTACATAAAACGCAGCTAATTCAAAATTGTGGCTCCTTTTACTAATTCTTGTGGGGTTTCAAATGAGATAAAATGTTCATTCTCATCCAGTTTCACACACCATTCACCTACTTTGCTCCTGCACAGTCTTGGGTTTCCCGGCTGTTTCCGATATCATGGCAGCCATTCTGGCTGCCGCTGTTCCTTGTCTTCGGGTGAGGAGAATTTTCTAGCCACGGAGGAGAGATGTGGCTCTCCTCAACCTGCCAGGCGCTCCCCTTTACTTCACCACCCCTACTGGGTGGCTATGGCTCCTTTCAGAGCCCTCTGACAGGAAAAGCTCTGGGGAGAACTGCAGACTTGTGGTCCTCACTCCCAACACCACCGGAAGTGCAACAGGAAGTCCGGTACTTCACTTTTTTAACGATCTGAATGTCTAATCTCTTCACTAACTCTTTTTTCTGTTTTTCTGTGGTATTTTTCACTAATATCTTAGTTTTTTCTTTATTTATTTTCAATTCTGCCACTTCACCATACTCCTCTATTTTTTTTAATAGCTTAGGCCCTGTTTCTTGTGGGTCTTCTAATATGAAGACT
>JANHFL010001887.1:315033-330484 GCA_032468155.1 Oxyrhabdium leporinum
TAAATAGTCCAGATTTTTCAAAGTTAATGCCCAACACAGCCTTTATCCAGCTTAAGCTCCAGCTTTCCTTGTTTTAATAAATTTCTGTCTTTTTTATCTTACTCCGTTCTCTCCAGTTTATTTATTTATTTTGCCAATGTACATAAAATGCAGCTAATTCAGAAATTTTGGCTCCTTTTACTGGGGTTACTCATTTGGGGTTTCAAATGAGATAAAATGTTTATTTATTCTCACCCAGTTCCAAACACCATTCACCTACTTCGCTCCAGCACAGTCTTGGGTGTCCTGGTTGTTTCCGACTTCATGGTGGCCATTTTGGCTGCTGCTGTTCCTTGTGTTCGGATAAGGGGAATTTTCCTAGTCAGGGAGGAAAGATGCGGCTCTCCTCGACCTGCCAGGTGCTGCCCTTTACTTCACCACCCCTAAAGGGTGGCTATGGCTCCTTTCAGACTCCTCTGACAGGGAAAGCTTGGGGGACGGCCACTGAGCTCATGGTCTTCACTCTCGATGCCACATACCAGCTCCAACCGCAGCAGTACAGGCATTAACCAGTACCACAGGGGCCTTCTCAAAATGGCTAAACTGGGAAGACTCAACAAGTTCGATATTACTCACCCGGAACAGTGGTTTTCATATGTCTCCTGAGTAGACAACTATTTCCGGGCTAACCAAGTCACAGACGATGGCATGAAGGCGGCAACCCTACTATATGTCTGTGGACAAGCCACATTTGATATCATTGAAAACTTGATAGTACCAGCAAGTGTAGAGACAGTGGCCTACGCAGACCTCAAGAAAAAAATTAAGCAAAGATTTTGAGCCTAAACATTCGGTCATCGCCCAGCCCCATGCATTCGAGCAACATGAACAGACATCTGGGGAATCTGCAGCAGAATTTGTGGCAGCCCTTCACCAAGCTTCACGCCAATGCAAGTTCCCTGATCTAGAAGACCATCTCAGAGACAGGTTTGTTTGCAGCCTGCGTAATAGTGAATTACAGCAGTGCCTATTCACCATAGAGAAACTGACTTTCCAAGATGCATTGAAGGAAGTCATGGCAGATAAGGTTGCTGGAGGGGCCATGAAGACTCTCTGGCCACTAAAAACTCACACTAGCCCCCCAGCAATCCACCAAGAGACCCCAGAAGGCTCAGAAAAGGTCAGTGAGATCGAAGAAATCAATCACTTGCAGAGAGAGCCAGCCAAAAGGCCACACTCCACAGAGCAAGCAACTCCCCCACAGAACTGTGCAAGCTGTGGGGGACAGCATGAAAGATCAGAGTGCAGATTATGCACAGCAGTATGCCATGCCTGTGGAAAGCAAGGGCACATTGCCAGAGTTTTCAGAGGTCACCAGCGGAAAATGAAACCTGAGATGCAGCAGCACAAAGGGAAATGGCACCCAGGATAGAACAGAGTTGAACACTGCTCGGGAACGGATAGCATCCAACACACAGGGGCCCAATGCCCTATCAAAGAAAAGATAAGACTCCAACTAAAACTTCAAGGGGTCCCATGCTCCATGGAGCTAGATATTGGATCGGCCCTGTCCATTATCTCTTTCATGACTTTTGACCACATTTGCAAATGTAGCTGATGGCAGATCCCGTTCAAATCATTGAGCTTAGTGCTAATGGACTTCCAGAATCACCTTGTTCTGGTAAGGTGCAAAGCTACCATTAGAGTACAATTCAGAGAGTTCAAGGTTTCCCTCAGCATAGTGGTCATAGAGGGACTGCTCACCAGCTCATAGGACTGGACTGGTTCGAGGCCCTGGGCATCAGGGTAACAGACATCCATCAATCTAGAAGCAGTATGCCAACAATACGCTGATGTATTCAGCACTGAACTGGGACAATGCAAAGGGAGGGTTCCGCGCAGGGTTCCCTTTGCATTAATACCTAAAATTGATGCAGAACTAGACAAAGTTCAGGGAGTGCTCCAACCCATAGACTGTAGCCATTGGAAGGCTCTCATAATGACCCCAGCTAAGCCTAATGGGGACGTTCGCATTTGCGCAGACTACAAGTGCACCATAAACAAGGCACTACAGTAGCATGCTTACCCTGTACCAGTGGTAAGCCACATCCTTGCCTGGCTCCAGGGAGGCTGAATCTTCACTAAGTAGACCTCGCACAGGCCTACCAGTAGCTACTGATAGACAATGCTACTGCAGAAGCATAAACAATAGTCACACACAGAGGTGCATTTTGAATGCACTGCTTGCAGTTTGGGGTAAGAGTAGCACCAGGGTTGTTCCAAAGTATTATGGAATGAACACTGAAGAATGTTCCCGGACTCTGCCCGTACTTTGATGATATCCTGATCACTTGGGAGTCAGTGGCAGTCCTGGCAGAATGTCTCTATACAGTACTCCAACGTTTCCGTGAGGCAGGCCTAAAACTCAAGAGGGATAAGTGCCAGGTTGGAATTGAAACCACAGAATTCCTGGGGGTTCCTCATCGACACTGCCAGAAGCCACCCGTCTGAAGTGCCCCATTTTCGGCCTCCGCATCCCATTTTCTGCCTCTGCACACCTTGTTTTCAGCCTCTGTGCTCCCCATTTTCAGCCCGTTCCAGGCGGCGGGGATCAGAACGGACTGAAAATGGAGTGTGTGGAGACAGAAAATGTGAGAGGAGACTGAAAATGGGATGCGGAGGCCAAAAATGGGGCACTCAGAGGTGGCAATAGGCAATGGCACTCCCTGCAGCCTGAAACAGCTGATCATTGGGAGGCCAATGCAAGTGACAATCAGCTGCTTGTGCTAATCAGGCTGAAGCTGAAACAGGCTGTTTGCTGTTTGCTCCAAGAAGGTAAATTGCTGGGAGGCAGAGGTGGGGGCCGGCAGGTGGGTGAGGCTTCAACAACATTCTCTGTATAAGATGCATAGATATTTCCACCACTTTTGGGGATGGAAAAAGTGCATCTTATACTCCGAAAAATACAGTAATTGAGTGGAAGAAAAAAAACACCTTAGTTTCTACTGTAATGGAAAAAATAGCTTAACAAATAAAATTAGAAGTTTCCCCAAATATCTAAAGACTATGGTAGAAACATCTCTTGTCCCACCTGTTTTATTTACTAACAAAAAATTACTTGGGACTAGTTCCTGGCAGTTAAAGAAGGCTATAGTTGAATAGATAGATGAAAAAAAAATCTTGCTGGTGGAGTTTTTCCTTATTCCGATTCAGTGAATGTAGCTGAATGGTGTTCCTTTCTACCCCAATCAGCCAAGCCCCTTCTGTAAAATCCCATTATTTAAAACAACTAACCTGCATTTATTCATATATTTGACTTAATAAAAAATTCCATATTAACATATTCTATGCCAAAAATCAAGCCTTCTTCTTAAGACTTTTAAAAATAATAGCCAACCACTGTCAAGTTCAGAAGCCCTAAAAATAGTAACAATCATTGACAAGGCCCTGAAAATATAAACCAATCCATTTTTTTTCATAGTGAACCTTCTTTTTCTATTTAAACTTACATTTTTCCTGTAATTGCATTCTATTTTCTCTGTAATTTGGAATCCGATGATTGCCGCTCAATAAACCATTTTCTTTCCTTTTCAGGTTCAACTCCATTCTTCTTTCTTCCATGATGCCACCAAATAGGAAAGAAATGATCTGACCTGATTATTGCAATTTCAGCAGGGTTGAGAATAAGAATTATCTATTTTGGCAATCAGCACTGGAATAATGTACCAGCAGAAAAAAGTATTTTACTAGTTTTCTTAAATGTAATATTAATATTCATAATAAATTTAATTGCCTTCTCATTGTTGCAAATCCTGTTTACATTGTTTTGCCATGCTTTGTATAATAGTAAATAAATGCCCACTCACTACATTTTATTTTATATTCTTTTCACTATTATTTTTGAAAAGCCCATTTACTCCACATGCTTCCTCCATTTGCCAGCAAATATTCATAATTTAGTCTGGATTACAAGTTTCATGCCAACATTCTGAAATATGATCATGATTTAAGCTCCTGGAATACAGCTAGATAACATTTTTCAGCTTTTAAATGTATTATGAAGAAGCAGAGAAAATGTGGCTTAGGAATAGTACAATCTTTGTGCATGCTGGCTGTAATTTCACTTTCACTATAAACATAACACACTTACAACCACAGTTGAGCCTAAAATTTATGCTGCTAAGCAAGACATTTGTTAAATGACTTTTGCCCCATTTTACAAACATTCTTGCCACAGTGAATCACTGCAGTTGTTCAGTTAGTAACACGGTTATTAAATGAATCTGGTTTGCTTGCCAGAAGCTCATGAAAGGTGATCACATGACCCTGGGACACTGCAACTGTCATGAATATGAGTCAATTTTCAACTGCCTAAATTTTGATCATGTGACCATGGGGATGCTGCACAGTTGTAAGTATGAAAAATGGTCATAAACCACTTTTTTCAGTGATGCTGTAACTTTGAATGGTCACTAAATGAACTGTTGTAAGATGAGGACTACCTGTAACTGAATTGCTTACAAAAATTGGCTGAATGTCTGTGCATCTGCTAAGTGTAAGAAAACAGTGGAAGAATATCTGGGAGAAAAGTTGTTAAGTTCACATTCACAAAATTGTTCTTATTTTCTAAATTATTTTTCCTGATGCAAAAACTGCTTCTTTCCATTAAAACAGTCACATTATTATTATTGTCATTATTACTTCAGTCTGAAACATTTAATTTTGTCTCCAGGTACTCTCCATAATCACCAGTTAGAGTTCTTCTTGAAACTGTCTGTTTACACTTAATATTTACTGATGAAGTGAATTCAAAAGAAAATGTAAATGCTGTTTTTCAAGTGTAACATTACATTTACATTTTCAACTGCAGCTTCTTTCACCAGCATTTCCCAAGGGGACTAGCAAAGGTTTCAGCTTTAGGAATGCAAGATTTTCCTTTTAGCAAAGTGACATGCATATGAGAAATTGTTTACATCTTTTTTATAAATGTAATATTCATGTTGTTAAATAACAAATACTTCCTCCACCTCTACCACACAAGAAAAACTATAAACAGCAATGATCTAGAATTTACAAAAAAAGGTATGTGTTTTTTTGTTACCAGTTATTTTAGTCACTATATCCATACACATCCACTGTGTGAGAAGCTGATAGTATATATAATAATAGGTATAACCAAGAAGATTAGCAGCTACAAAGCTCTATTACAAATTATAGGCAGAATCTCCAATTTCAGTCCAATCAGAAATATTTTTACCAATCTATCAATGAAGAAACTGCAGTGAATCAATCAGCACCTGAACAACAAGAAGCACTGCAATTTTGGGTGTAGATATAGAATAAACCAAAGGAATATAACACAGTGCAGCTTGCTTAAAGGAAGTGGATAAGAATAAAAATGCAGTTGAAATGAAAGAACTGGTAATAACGTCAGAAATGGTGGAGAAAAGAGCAGGGAAGATCAAGAATTGGTCAGCACCAGATGAAGATGAACTGCATGGCTTTTATTGAAACATCCACTCATTGCCAAATAGTTTAACAACATACTAAAAGGGAGTGAAATTGAAGAATAGTTAACATCTGATAAAACCTACTTGATAATGAAAGATCCAGCAAAAGGCAGCACTAGACAACTTCTATTACTAACAATTTTCAAATTATAAACTGGTGTGGTAGCTGATGCAGCCAACAAGCTGAGAACAAGCTCTTTCCATCTGAGCAGAAAGAAACACCCAAACAGACAAATAAAAGATCAACTCTTAATTGACAAGAACATTCTAGAAACTGCAAGAGAAGGAAGAGCAACTTAAATATAGTGTAGATTGATTACAAGAAGGCATTTGACTCAGTCCACATGATTGGAAAATCAAGTGCCTGGAAATAACAGGAGTCAATAGAAACATCAGAAGTTTCTTGCAAATAGCAATGGCACAATGAAAGACAGTTGCAGGGCAATGGTGAGAAACTGGGAAAGGTTAATATCAAGAAAGGAATCTTTCAAGGAGACTCACTCTCACCACTACTGTTAATCATTACACTAATTCATCTGTCATCAATACTGAACAAGTCAGGCCATGGCAATCAAATATAAAAAAAATCTGCCAAGCCATCCCACATCCTTTACATGAACAATCAGAAGCTCTATGGAAAAATACCATCTGAACTAAATTGCTCTTCAGCATTGTCCATATATATATATATACGGTGTTGTCCATATATATACGGTGTTTCTCCAAAAATAAGATCCTTATTTTCTTTTGGGCCCCCAAATAAATCTTATTTTTTGAACATGTCTTACCCGCTTACCTGAGGACCACCAAAACAAAGCCTTCCATGCCCCAACACCTGTCATGCTACTGCTTGACTTCTGCAGCCACTTGTGACCGCTCATGGCCAGATGCCACATGGCTGGTCATACCAGTACCGCTCATGTCAGGAGGCTATGTGCATTGGCACTGGAGCGATGTGCTACACAGCATCCTGCCATGATTAAAAGATGGAATAAAGATTATCACTACAAATATCTGGGCATCCTTCAAGCTAACTACCCTTGACTTGTCAAGAAAAAGGTTAGAAGTGAATACATAAAGAGAGTGAAGAGGATTTTAAGGTCCAAATTCAGTGGAGGAAATATCATCAAGCAACTAACATCTGGTCAATTCCAGTCATTAGATCTACAGCCGGAATAGTGGACTGGACTTGAGCAGAACTGAAGCCTTGGATAGGAACAAGAGAAAAATAATGACAATGAATCATTTCTTTCATCCTCACAGCAATGTTAACAATCTATACAGGTGGTGTGAAGTTTTGCAAGTACATCAGATGGTTGAAGAAGAGAAAACAGCATTGGAAGAATATCTGAAGAACAGTGGAAAAGATGCACTGAAACTAGCATACCATCTAGCTTACTAAGTATTGGATAGATCAAACTGGCCTTCAAGAAAGACCAAATAACAAAAGAGTATAAAAAAACAAAATATTACATGGTGAGTACAGTAAAAAATATCAGACAAAGTAGATAATGACAAAACCTGGCAATAACTAAGAGCTGAAAAGTTGAAAAAAGAGATAGACCAGCAAATGCTGGCTGCACAAGACAAAACCTTAAGAACAAATGCATATAAATCCAGAATTAAAAAGACAGCAACAGACAACAAGTGCCACTTCTGCGAAGAAGTTAGTTAGCTATTTCTAGAAGATTGCACAGGCTGACTACTGTACAAACTATGGCATGACAAAGTGGCATCAATGATGCATTGGAAGATCTACAAAATACCATGTGCCAGCAAGCAAGAACTGGTAGGACCATAAAATAGAAAAAGCAATAGAAAATTAAGAAACTAAATTACTGTAGAATTTAGAATTCAAACCAACAGGCGCCTGCCATACAATATCCCAGACTTAACAATTGCCGGTAAGAAAGATAAAAATATGGTAGTTGGAGACAGCAGAATAGTAGAGAAAGACCTTTAGAAGATAATAAAATGCAGACTTAAAAATAGAAATAGAAAAATTGTGGCAAAAGAAAGCAAAGGTAGTATCAACAGTGATATGAATCTTGATTCAACTCCTAAATATTTGTGAAAGATTAATATGTAGTCGAGGTCTTTCTTTTGGGGCTGATAAACCAAGGGTCTGGGAAAAAATCATGGAATTTTGTTTTTGTATATAATAACTATACAACATGATTATTGTGTGCACCAAGTTGGAAAGATCTGGTAATACCTACAATGGAGGAACGGTTTGTGAAGATGATGGAATTTGTTGAGATAGCCAAAGTGACTTGTTTGATCGGAGAAAGCACAATGTCTATGTTTATTACTGACTGGAGATCCCTTATGGACTTTTTGCATAAAACAGAAAAATATGAACTTGTGATTTATGATTTTGATGATTAAATGGACTGTAGGAAGAAGAGAGTCATGATGTAACTTTAAAACAAGAAGTAAAATTATAATTGTACTTGTAACTACTGTAAAGAAGATTTGAAGCTACTTTATATATTTTTCTATTTTTCTTGTTCTTTATTACAGTTTTAGCTTTCTCCTTAATTTCTTTATTTTTCTTTTTTCTTTCTTTTTTTACATTGTTTTGTAGTAGTTTTTATCTTTTAAAAAACTTAATCAAATTATTAAAAATCGGGGGGGCGGGGGGTTCTGCTGAATTGGATACAAAAGGAATCAGATTCCTTTGCCGGAAAAGGTAGGACAGTATGTAAAGGAGTAGGAAGACAATGAGTAATTGATTTTTTTAAAACAGATTGCTATAATCATGTGGAATTCCGTAAAGCTGGAGAAATAGAGAGCAGCTTCCCGTTATCTTCCTCATTAGCAACAAGCGTTAGAAATTGGAAATAAAATTATGAATCTGAAACTAGAAATTGCCTATTGCTGTTCAAGCCTCTCTGACCCGATTGAGGCTCTTTTTATTTTATTGTTGGGCGCTTTAGCATTATGCTTGCATTCAGAAGCAGAAAGCAATAGTATTAAGATCATCCAACAAAACAAAACCCCACACCTGGATTTTTTTCCAAGAAGTCCTGATTTCAAATATTTTTGCATTTTTCCCTCATCTGGGCATTTAAGCAAAGTTAAATGTTTTGAAAGACTATTTCCAGCAAAATGGAAAGTTGCTGAGTTAAAAAAGGATTAGACTGGGTAAAAATTAAAAACTAAGAATCTGTGAGGCAATGAGGCCTGCTGAAAGACCAATTCCATTAGAAAACAACAACAATACTGCAGCAAGAAAAAAACCCCCAGTACATTTGTGCGTCACTAGTAAATTTTCAATAAGGTGCGTGGGGGCTGGGAGCAAGATAAAGGGAACATCATGGGGATATATCCTTTAAAATGTTTAGCTGAACTCTTTGTACTACAGTTACAAGGATATGAAGATGAGTGATCAAGTAACTTTCTGTGTCAGATGTTAGGCCTCTATGTTGGTAGACAGATGGTAGATATCTAGTTCAAAGTATGGGTTTGTTTAGTTGCTGAGGAAGAATTTTATGAATAGGTTTAAAATGTAATCACATGACCAATAAAATCTGATAAAAACATTTTCTTTATCAGTTCTGTTCGATCATCTATGTTTTTGTTCATTATGAATTTTAGATCCTGCTAGTGTACCAAACTTTTCATTTTCCCATTAATGTTTCTATTCCCTTTAATGCACTGGTTCTCCACCTTTTCTTCACTACAGACTCCCCCTCCTTTAAATACCTTTTGTGGCCATGGACATGACTATGGCCCCCCAAGATTTAACTCAAGATTTAAATCATAACATTTCTTCAAGCTTCTTGGATTCCTTGTGACAACATTGTGCCTCACAGTGGTCCGTGGACAACAGATTGAGAACCGTTGCTTTAGTGGATTCTTGAAAACCAACACCAAGTCATCAGCAAATGCCCTTAATTTATAAGTATTTTTAAAAAACTTTTAGTCCCACAATAGTCTTATTTTTTCGTAATATTTCTATTCAGTATTTCAAGAATGAAAATAATTAGGAGACAGTGGGCATCCATGTTTAGTCTCTTTTTCTATCTCAAAGATTTTGTTAGATCTCCACTGGCAATCATTTGTGCTTTCTCTGAGGTGTAAATAGATCTTACTGATTTAATAAAATTCTTTCCAATATTCATATCTTCCAAAACATTAAACCCGAATGCCTAATTCAAACTATCAAAGACCTTCTCTGCAACTAAAAATATATATAAATACAGCTTGTTTTTCATTATGTTGCTCCAAGTATTCCAAAAGGTCCAACACATTTTTATATTACTCATGTTTTGGGCCTCAAAATAAACATTAGGGCTTATTTTTTGGGGGTATCTTATTCTCCCTCCCACCCTTGTATGGGAGGCCCACTTCTACTTGCTCACAGCCAGGCAGGAGGCCATGCAGCACAGCAGTGCGACTGCTTGGATGTGGTGGGTGGGTGGGGTGGAGCTGCCCCATGTGCCCTACAGGGCCTCCACAACCAGACTACCCACACCCCAACACACTGCTCAGCCTCCTGGTCCATTGCAGCCGCGAGCAAGCTGAAGAAGTGAGCCAGTGGCCACGTGGGCTCCTGCTGCACATGGCTACCAGTGCTGCCATCACAAGGCAGATGTCAGGGCATGGATGGCCTGGCTGTGAGGACCCTGAGGTAAGCCAGTGTGGGGCACATGGGGCAGCTCCATCACCACCCCACCTTGTCTCATGGCCACAGCATCGTGAGCAACCAGACAGAATGGGTGGCTAGCTGGCTGTGCAGGCTCTTAAGTGGGGCTTACATGGGGGGGTAGGGCTCATATTAGGCACATATGTAAAAGCATGCTAGGGCTTATTTTGGGGATAGGTCTTATTTTCAGGGAAACAGATTATTATTTAACTGCTTGTTGGTAAAACCACTCATGAATAAATTTTGCAAAATTATTTTCAACTCTCAATTTTATCTCTTTCACAAACTGGGTTTATGAGGAGTATCCTAAATAAGATTCGTAGACCACAACCCCAAGCAGCAGAGGTTGGAGAGCTTCAGTGAGACATTTGAAGCATCCAGCTTTCCACTTGATTGGTAGACTATTATATTATGAATATTATTGTTATTGTTGCAAAAATTGTCCCTATATATATGTTTCTAGTATAGGCAGTTATAATAAAGTTTTTATAGCATTGAAAATGAAGTACAATATAAAATACATATAATTTTTCTATGTCTTCAGGATCTTTAAATTAATTGGTTCATACTAGACCATAAGAGAAAAAGATTTTTCCATTATATAATTGCAGGAGTAGAACAAAATCTAACAAGTTTGAATGAAATAAATGTGGGATAGAAAATAAGACTAATTAGTTTAATCTTATTAGTGCAGTGTACAAAAATCATACAATAAAATATAAAACCCCTAAATATTGCACAACTGAAATTATTTATAATTTCTTAAAGTGTAACCTAATTCTGTAAACAAGAAAATAAGACATGTTAAGTCCTACTAATTAAATATATTTTTCTGTCTCTTTGCCCTTCAAGAGATGCAATGACACATTGATTCTTGTCAGTGAAAACATATAATAAAATTATTTCTATATTTACATTTTTTGATATCATGAGGTCCAACTATTACACTGCACAGAAATGTACATAAGGGTTCTGTAACTTGTAGAGACCATAGTATGGAGATAATAATTCACTCTTTTAATACAGTGCCAACCTCTTTGAAATGCACTTTTTGTATCTTTGACTTCCAGATTTTTTTTTTGATGATCATAAATTTCTAAATTCCTTTGAAGCTTTCAGAAGTGCAGCCATTAATTAAAGACAGCTGTCTTCAGGCTTGTTGTTCTCTTTCACCCACAATTAGGCACTCCCACTTAACAGACTATAGATAGTTAGACTGAGCAAAGTATGACAGTGTGATACTACGCTACCTAACTCCTTTAGACTTAAAATGTGTGTGTCTCAAATTTTCTTTGAAATAATTTGTTTCATAGGAATGGAAAGAAACATTGGGAAGTTAATTTCTTCCTATTTACGATGACCATGAAGGCATTACTTTTATATATATATATAGAGAGAAAAAGTGCATAACTTCATTGTAAACCAAATTATTAGTATGTGAGTATACTTCCCAAGGCAGTGTATTTTCTGGGTAAAGTTATTGATCTGTTTTATCAATAATTTAATGTCAAAATTAAATTTTGTGTGAAAATATTTGCTGCAAGGGTGACAACTGAGTGTTGTCCGAATTGAAGGTTCAACAACAGTTTAGTAATTGGATCTATCACACATGGAGAAAACTCCAGCCTTGCATTTGAGATATTGCAGTCAGTCGAGCCTTGCATTTAAGATATTGCAGTCAGTCACAAACATTTGCAATCCAGTGGCTATCCAATGAATGCAGCAAGATATTCTGGCTGTCCTGTAAGTGTCAGAAAAGTATTCATTTTGTCCTGTATTGGTGTCACATCCCTTGACTCAGGAATCAGGAACCATAGAATTATGGAATGATCTTAAGAGTTAGTAAGAATCTAGAAGAATAGAAAAGTCTGCCATAGCAATTTTCTAGATCAACTTTACCTTGCAAAATCTAGGTAGAGTTACTCTGAGTGTCTTTCTCAGGCTCTTCTGCACTCTTAGAATAAGAAATCTTTTCTATAATGGTTCTACTCACATTTCTGTAAAAGATATTCCGTCACTGTTGGAGAAAAATAATTTTCTACCATGTTTTGTCCTTTCCCTTTTCATTGAAAGAGCTGATTCCTCTCCAGATTCTTTACTTCCTACAGAATCCTTAGAACTCTGGAAAGCTGTTCATAAAACGTTTTATATAACATTAATACAGGCTGAATAAACCATCCATTTGTATTGGAGGAAATCAAAGTTAATTGGTCAGCACAGGATCAGTGATGCTGATAAAAGAATAAATGCTAGTCAGATGATCTTACAACGTCTGTCATCATTAGAAGAAAAACTCTCAAGATCCTGAGCTGAAACAGTTTGAGCTCAGAGCAGAAATCCTGGTATCTCACCCAAGATATCCAGGATGGATTTAATTACAGCTAATAGTTCCCTGTAGAATTCACTGTTACAAAATGTAGTGGAAATCTCCAACTCTGAAAGCTAAAAAACAGATTAGATAGATTTAAGAACTATATTACTAATGACTAGTGATGACCATCATTCTGCAAAAGAATCATTCTATGTTGTGCAACAAGCTTCTCCCCTTTCATACATGTAATATTGTGATGCATGCAGAAAAGATGCAGGACTTTTGTCATTATGCTACTATTATCAGTCTAATCTACCTTGCCTTCTGTGGAGGCTGCAGCTAATAGCTTTTAGTAATTATGTTGTATATTCTACCAAAGGAGCAGCAAGATTCTTAGTTGAAAGTGATGTCAAGGCATAACGGCAGAAACTTGTACTCAGCTAACATTGTAAATAAGTATACCTTTACTTTTTAAAAAAGTCAGGGTACAATTCATTTTAAACCTTGTGTTTCATTACAGCAATCCATTTTCTCCTGTATAGCAGCTGAACTCTCTTTTTATTAGAGGACATTTAGTAGAGCTAAATTGGTCACTTGGAGAATGCAGACTTATTGACTCCTTATTGTTCAGGAATGCTTGATTGAATTATATAATCTCTCAGGGAAAAAGAAGAAAGCTTAGAAAGAGATCTTGTCAGAAGCTTTTTGTTTAGATTAACACATTCATCCTTTTATCTGCAAAGAAGGAAGGAAAGTAAAAGTCCATGATATATATTGTTTTTCAGTAAGTGGTGTATTTCAGGCTGTAAGCACTCAGATGTTTTTTTTTCTTTAAGAGAATACAGTTTGAAGAAAGAAGCAAAAATATCAAGGTATGGGATGAATGTTCACACATTTTTTTCTTATGCATGCATTTTGTGTTTAGACCTGGTCACATTGGCTAGCTCCATCAATTTGCCACATTTTGGGATTGTCACTCAAACCAGTGGCTGCACATTTGGTACTTAACAAAATATTATACATACATCAAAGGTTATGTGTAGGATTCATTTATTTTCTTCCCCTTCTTCTGAGTAGCGAAATGAATAGTACATTCCTAGAGTTCATTCAGTTATCAAGTATGGAGATTCCGGAAGGGGTTGAGATTGCATGTGATAGGACTATCTAATATTAACACTGCTCTATATGTTTTTTTCATTACTTTTTATATCCAGTAATTTGAATTATGACTTTTTGACATGTATGGTTGGTTTATTCCTAAATCATATATTTCTGTACTACAGAACCTCTAGCTACAGTTATAACAGAGGCTATAGTTTACTATCTCACTAAGAAGTAGGATTTAGAGTAGATTTACGCCAGTGACCACTATTTAAACATCTCAAAACTTATATAAGGAGACTGGAATCCTGTGTTTTATAAAATACACAGTAATCCTTCTATCTGTCTGGAACATTATTCATAACTGTCTGAATACATGATTGTGTGAAATATACTGAAATTATTATTTTTTTCCAGTTAAGAGAAATGTGTTTTGGATATGTTATCCTAAGACCAGCAGAATTTATGATAAAACTGTCAGAGATTTTTGTATGTGTGTGTCTGATTAATATACTAATAGCTGAATCCTCCTACAAATCTTTGGAATATGTCCCTACTTTCTCTAAAGCATCAAAATCTGCCCAAGGAAGAAAGCTTGATTAGCATTTAATTTCCTTTTGGGATCACTTGTTAGGTGATTTTTGCTTATTCTTGACATTCTGATTGATCACATGCTTTGGCTGGTGAAGCAGTTCCCTTCCATATTAAATTGTCAAGAAGACTAAAGCCTTTATTAATAAATGTACTTTGTATAGCAGGAGGTTTATTCCTCTAGCTTGAGTCAAGCTGGCAAACATGTTATCAAATTTTCTTTCTCACTGGGCTACCTTGGCATAAAGATGACAATGCACATAGAAGACTACTTGGATCATGGAGCATGTATTAGAGTAATTATGATTATTCCTGGAACAAATTTGTACTTCCTCCAGTTCCAGAATTGTTCTACTTTAAGCCATATTTAAACCCCATGAATTGTCACATTGGACTTGAAGGTTTCTCAGTTCCAGAACAACATAATTTAATGCTGTGCAGTAATCACACCACTTCCTGGATAGGGAGGCCCTTTTCAGATACCCATGTCGTGGTCATCTCCCTTTTTGACTATAGCAATGCATTTTATATGGTACTACCCTTGAAAAGTATCTGGAAGCTTCAGCTGATACAGAATGTGGCAGAGTAATTTTGAGTGTCCCAAGGATGACACATGTAACACTTTTTCTACATGAGCTATATTGGATGCCGGCTTGCCACTGGGTCCAAGTCAAGGTGTTGGTTATGACCATGCCAAGTCCTACATGGCATGGTGACTGGCTATTTGCGATACCACCTTTTCTCCATTATATTGGTCCATCCCATCCAATCAGGCAAGGATAACATGTTACTCACTTGCTCTGCTTACATACTACTCTGCTACCCTTTGGAATATTTTGGCTCAGCTTACATACTACTCTGCTACCCTTTGGAATATTATATCCCCTCTCCTCAAGGTGAGGTGGCCCCCCACTCTCCTGGCCTTTTGGAAGTATCTGAAAACCTGGGTTGCTGACTTGCTTGGAAAAGAACAATAAACTTAGGGTAAGTGACTTGAAGGTCCTTCCCTGCCTTTTTAACTTTATTGTATTCTTGTTTTAACTACCTCCTATTGGGATATTTATATCATTGAGGTTGATGGGCAGTCTCTAAATTTGATATATAAATAAAAATAAATAAAATTTGCAGACATTTATTTGCTTTAATAACTAAAAAGCTTTTGGAAAACTAAATTGCACTTCTATTTTGTTCAAGAAGAATCCATTCTTAATTTGTATTTTTTTTCATTATGCCATTTATTTATTTATTTATTTATTTATTTTTACATTTATATACCGCCCCATTCCGAAGACTCGGGGCGGTTTACAG
>JANHFL010001887.1:340153-352272 GCA_032468155.1 Oxyrhabdium leporinum
TGAACCGCTAGATTGAATCAGCAGAAGTGGCCTGCAGTTCAACACTCTAACCACTGCGCCACCTAGGCTCTTTTTATACTGTTTGTTAGAATCTTATAAATTACCTTGCATATATCCTTCACATGAAAGACAATTAAACTTGGGTTATATACTATATACAATAATACAGTAAACTCTATTCAGTAATCTACATTTTTCAGGTTTCATTCTTAGAAATGTTATGGTGATTTCTGATTCATTTTAAACAAAGTCTTTACCAATATGATAGGCAATTTTTTATTACAATGAACTTTTATGAGCCCCTATCCTTTTCTATATGTTATGTATGCAGAAAATGGTAGCTCAGGTATGCATTATTCTATATGGCTAAAAACTGCAGAGAAAATGGCCCAATTTTTTGAGGTACCAATGTCCTACATAGTATATAAGAAGAAACTGGTTTGAAAACAAATAAAATATCTAAAAGCTTATCTTTTTTACTTTCCTGTCTTTGTCTGGGACCTTTAAGGGAACAAAAAGAAAAAAAAGAAAATAGTAGTTCTAAGAAAAGTGTCATAGATGAACAATACAGTAGAAATGGCGAACACAATACAGTAGAAATGGAGACACAAAGCTCTTCTCCTTTTTAGAAATTTATTCTGAAATTACTGTGAACTTTCATGCAGTTTTCTCTCACTGAGGAGCTTTTTGACATTTTCTGCTCATTGACTGTCTGCATTCCAACTGAAGTTTTACACATTTATGTATCCCAAGTAAAAAAAGTATCACTTCTAAAAAAAAATGTCATTTCCTCAGTTGAGAGCTGCTTCTTAAGGATTTTTTTTCATAAAATCCAAATTAATATTATTCTGTCCAGCTTATTAAGTAGCCATCCCATACTAGTACAGATGAAAGAATTTCTCTCTAATGCTTTTGAGATAACTCTATGAAAAGTACAGTTAACTTTATAAGATTATCCACAAATTACAGTAATAGTTGGAACTGTTAATGTTAAAAAATTATGATTTTGGACACAGTTACTTTAAGTGTATCCCTTGTTGTGATGTAATATTTGAATACAACAGTGGAAAATGAAGAATGCACAGTATGAGTCCTACGGTGACATTTGTGCTACCTGATATGATTGAATACTGGCAATATAAAAAAATATATGCATATAGATCTAAATTCCAACCACTATCAATATTGCAATTTTAAGTGTATTACTCCATTTTATCACTTTTTATATAACTATGTGTCTGTATGTATTCACAGATGGACAAACACACACACACACACACACACACACCAGAATCCTTCTTGCAACAGTTTGGGACAAAACTTTCCCTCTTCTAAATATATGTGTCTCTTTGTTGTCTTCATCAACATGAAGCTTTAAGAACATTTGACAAATATACTTCTTTCTACAATTGAAACCTACCCACCCCCTTGCTAGTTCTCTATTTGCAAATAGATCTGAAAGTTATTCAGTCTAATGCATTCATGGCACAGTACACTATACAGAATACATATACCACTAAATGTGACAGGGCAGAAGCTGCATTAGATTGTTTTGGAGCAAAAGCATGGTTTAATAAATAACAAATTTACTGAATATAGTCCATGAATATTATACTCCTCCGCTGATTTGACATGTGACTTAATTTGCAATATTATTAAATTGCTTTATTAATAACCTGCATATTTTAGTCCAAGGTATAAAGAACATATTTGTGAAGTAACCTAGAAGAAATTAAAAGATATAGAACGGTTCCCCTCACTTATTCCTTATGCTTTGGTTTTGATTGGGAAAAGTGTAACATTGTGTCCCAACACCACTACCAGTAGCATCAAATAATATGTATTACATATTATTTAGATGATACTACTGCTTTTTGTCTCTCTCTTTCTCTCTCAGTCTGCCATTCTTTACTTAAATTAATTTTGTTTAAGTGATGGTGAATTTGTAAATTTCAGTGATGGCTTTTTAACATACTGTGCTTCTCATCTATGATTTTTACTTACAAAAAAAATTATACATTTGGTTATAATCATTATTATGTATAAATTTTTTGCACCTGGCCCACGGGCCATGAGTTTGACACCCCTGCTGTAGACCAATCTTTTGATGCTACTGGTGGTGGTGCTGGAACATAATGTCATACCTAAAGCTCTGCTAATTCCTGGGTTATGTGGAAGGAGAAAAACACAAATTTCTTCTTTTTATTATGCTCATTGAGAAAAGATTAACAGTTTGAAGTATTATATAACTTTAACGCCTAAAACACAAAGGAAAAGTGTTTCAAAATGAAAAAAAAACCTTAGAATTCTGGGGAACTGGCCTCCCTAACTATTTTGAGGCTGCCTTTTGTTGCAACACAGTTTATGAAATAGCACAGGGTGTGAAGCTATCCTCCATTGTTCTAGGCCAGGAGTGTCAAACTTGTGGCCCATGGCCTGGATACATCATGTGCTGGCCCCACCTCCACCTGGTTTAGCAAAGGGAAAAAGTCCCAATATGTCACATGATGCTGCCGTGATGACACGAGTTTGAGACCCCTATTCTAGGTGAAGGCCTCCAACATTTCTGCTCTCCTGAAGACTAGACACGTTCCTGTGGAAATATGTTTGTTTCCTTCAGATTGGCTTTCAGGAATCTTCTTAAACCTTTCCTTTTTAGATAGGCTTTAGGTGCTATTAAGGTACAGTAGGGAAGGATGACCACTTTTTATTTATTTTCATTAGTTTTACATTAAAATGATTGATTGCATTTTGCTGTCTTGTATTGTAGACATTAATAAGTAATAAATAAATCTATAACATATAATATTGACAGACATCTTGCCATAAATATTGCAATAATAAATAATAATAAATCATAGGTAAATATATAATGAATGTATTTCTTCCTTTAGTATTACAGTTGTTATTAAAAGCACTGTAACTTTCAAGTTTGTCTTAGTAACACTGATTTTGGAATTTTTTTTCACAGAAAAACAAAACAATTAAATTATTTTTCTTCAAAGATAAATTAAATAAAACCCCACTATGTTTAATTGAATTCTATTGCAGCAGCTGTATTGTCTTTTACTGGGGGGGGGGGGATCCTTTAAATCATCAGGCAGAATGACAGATGGCTTTCCACAATGTCTTTTGACCATGACAATTAACTTTTCAGAGAGCTGAGCAGCTCCAGCTCATTAGTCAAAATCACATACTTGGAGCTTCATTATCATTGCTCCTATGTTGAGTTTCTGCCATTAGATGAACAATAATATGGTTAAATATGCATCCTGCAAAGTACTTTCATGGTTATAACTTTGTCACTCTCATACAAACCATAAAATAAATTCATATAAGAGTTCGCTTTATATTTCAGTATCTAGAGTTCCTGCAAATACTGTGTGCTCCTTTCACATTTGTTCATCATTGAACCTTCTAACTGAGGTTGTCTTGGGACAGTAGAACAAAAGGAAACTCTGCCAATGACAGAATAATTAAGTTTCTCTAGTTTCTTTACTCTAAGGAAATCTGGTAGTTGTAACTGATGGAACATCGTTTTTTAATACCAAATTAAGAAAGGCAGAGAGGAGAATTTTAGTTCAGCAAGATCACAATGAAGAAAAAAATTACTGCTGGCTTTCAATACTTTTTTTTTTAGGTCATATCATACTGATCTATCTCCTTTCTTGGTATCTTTCCTGTTGCACATATCTTCATTTGGTAAGTTTGAGGTAAGTTTATTACAATTTTGCTCACTTTCTTATTGATAGTGATGTTTTATAAAACAATACTTATCTGATAATAATAAAAATTATTACCTGAGTTAAAATATAATATCTTCAAAAATAAGTAAAAGTATGAATAATTCAACCTGACATGCTCTATAAAAACGATAATGTTCTGTACCATGGAGCCTTTCCTTACACCTATTTTTATTTTTTCTACTTAATATGTAAGAATAAAATTTTAAATAGAACTCCGCTATGTGTACATTAATAGTGGGTTAGGAGAGTAATGCATATTCTTTAACAGCAGTATGGACTATTCTTTTTTTGTTGGTCTCTTTCAGACACCTGATAAATCTAAGCTTTTAGTTATGGAAGAAAAGAGGCTTAAAGTCTTTTGTCATTCTTTTCTTCTAGCATAAATAGAAAATCTGCCCTATTCTTCCACATACAACTCAAGGCTTTGCAAAAAGAATAAACATCATCTGGCTCACAGATGTGGGAACTCAGAATAGTCTGTCTTCTGTTCTAGGTATAATTAAATGTTGGATATCTGGAATTTCATATATATTATTGAAGTGCAGAAATAGTAATTTTTGCTGCATCTGCTGCCATACATTTTACTTAATCATAGAAAACATGTAATGAATAAAGTGCTTTGTGTAAGATGATTCCCTTTCTATGCTTCACAAAACATGAAACCAAACAATGCTCTTATAATGGATGGGGTTACTGTTGTTATTGACTGATTAAGCTTATGTAGTTGCTTAATTACCTTGCTCTGTTTGCGTAATTTTGTAATTTTTCAGACTCATAATTTCTGGAAGTTCCATAAACAAATTAACAAAAAGCAACAATCCTGATTCTATTTTTTTTTATCAGTAGAAAACTGAACACGACTAAAAGTTTTCTGTGTCCTAAGTTGAGAAAATGGATAAAAGAAGGGATGTTGGGGTCAATAAGCTGCCAGACCTATAGAAGTTAGGAACAAAATCATTTTAACAACATCTTATCTATAGAATTCTTCAAGATTCTTCAAGAATGGCAAGGTTATAAAGATACTAGTCAAATACAAACTGTAATGCATTTTTAATTCTTTCCCACTGAAATAATAAATAAACCAATGCTTTTGCTTTAGGCATTAATTTGTTGTCAAACCACTGTTGTTTGTTCAGTATAAACTGGTTATATAATGTAAATAATGCTAACTCTTATTACTTATATTCACAATTTTGAGCTTCAATTATTATATAAGAAATGTTGATTTGTTAAAAAAAAGTATTAGTCAAATGTATTATTTTTAAAATATAATCTCTTTGCTCCCCCATCTTCCAGGACTGCAAGTTCAATTAATCAGTGATTATATCTGTAAGCTAATTATTCTAAGAGAGTAGAACTAACATGATGCAATATTTAATTAAAGGAAGTATATTGGTGATAATCTTATAATTTGAAAATAATGCAAAACACATAGGAGTTTCAATATGAAATTTAAGCTTAATAATTCTTAATTAATTCTTAATAAAGAATGATTTTTGCAATTGGCAATGAGAACAAAAGTTCTCTGAAATCTGACTAGCAAAAGAATTAATTATTTTTTTAATGATTTATGAAAGCTAACCTTTTACAAATTTAGCTATTGCCATGCTTGTATTTAGGAATAGAATGCTTTCTAATGAATACATTTTTGATTCCCCTAATAGTTGTTCTATATCTTTTTTAGAGCTGGAAACAGCCAGTATTGAATACTGACAGAAGTGTTATCTGTTGTCTTATCTTAAAGCTCTTTTTGCACATGAATACATACTAAAGCAAAGAAGCAAACTAACTGAGATAACTATGTCACAGAGTCTGCTATATTATGCTTAATACTGATGAAGTCTTGATTGTATAACTAAAGACAGAACATTTGGAGCTATCTGATATTCACTGTCATGCTCCAAGATGTTAAGGGAAGGGTTGTAAAGAAAAAAACCTCTATGCTAGGCCCATCTCCAAATGCTCTTTATTTTCACCATTATAGTGAGGTAGAGTTAGCATTTATTTTTTCCTCATCTTTTACCTGTTGTTTCAGTCATATTCTGCCTTCTCCCTCAAATCTGACGAAAGGGAATATACTACTTGAAGTCAATGAGATTTTATGAAATAGATTGGGCCAAGAGATCAGAATTTTCTCCTTTGAGTTATATTTTCTACATGACCCTGAACTTTGCACAGTCATGATCTTCAACTGTTAAAAATTGCAATTATTTTCAGACTAATCAAGACTATGTTCATCATTACTGTTTAATCTTTTTTGTCCTGGCATGAGTGTACATTATTCATGAGTTCTCCAAAATATCCCCATCTCCAAAAGTACAGTTATTATGCTATATTTTAATAAAATAATAATAATAAAGGGATCAGGAAATGAGAACACTTCAGGATATTTAGTGTCGTAGCATCATAGACACTAGAATTTGAGATTCTTAATGTATTGGAATCCTGATCTCTGGATCAGAAAAATGACTTTGGACATGCTACCAAAATGATTGTTCTTCCAATATCTTCATTAGTGGTATAAAACTATGAGTAGTTATGGACAGGGATGTGCCTCAAAAATTTTAACGACAGGTTCTCTGCCTGGTTGCTGGGTGGGCATGGCCATGGTGGGCGTGGCCTAGTCAGCCTCCTGCACCATGGTGGGGGGGCATTTTTGCCCTCCCTGGGCTCTGGAGACTTTCGTCGAGTCTCTGGGAGGGCTTCGGGGGCCCTCTGAAGGCCGGAAATGGGCTTGTTTATGGCCTTCCGGAGCCTCTGGGAAGCCTGTTTTTCGCCCTCCCTGAGACTCCATGTGGGCCCTGCATTTACCTGGCAACCAAAATGGGCCACATGGGGTCTCCTGGGAGGGGCAGGGTGGGATGGAAGGGAGCGGCTAAGAGTGGGATTTATGGGTTCGCCGTACCCGCTATAAAATTAACTACCGGTTAGCTATGGAACCTGTAGCAGCCAAACCATGGTTCTGGCAATAGAACTACCTTTGAAGGAAAGACGGATTATATGGAAGCCACATCTGAGGTTCCATGCTTTCTATTCCTTTTCAGAATCTTCTTATATTTCTCTATAAACCTTACTTGCATCAGCTATCTTTATACTCACTCCCACACACAGAGAGAAGCATTTATTGATACTGCTGTTTGTCAGAAGTCTGACTTTTGATTATAGACGGCCAATAATGTCTCATCTTGAATTTTTTTTTACTACAGTAAACTTTGTTTTGAAAGTAGATTTATTATTAATCTTGAATTTAGACTTTTACTGAAACTATGATTAAATAATAGAAAATATTTGTTTAAACAGAAGTACTTATCAGTATATTTAAAAGTAAAATATTTCAAAGTTTGGCTAAAAGGCCATGATAAGAAATGGTATGTTAATAGAGATATTCAGCTGATCATTATTTTTTCTGAGTTGAATGTTCAAGAAGATAAGTTGCTATAAAATCACAATTTATGTAGATTAACTTTCTATGTGTCTACTCAGAAGTAATCCCAATGGGCTAAATGGCTCATCCTCTCAAGGAAGTAGATATAGGATTTCTGTCTTAATAAATTTGATCAGTCTTTCAAGTACATTTTTCTTAGACTTACAGTCTTTCCTTAACTGTCTCTCTCTGACATGACATGCATCTTATGAATAATAACAGCATAGCCAGCAATGTCATTTGCTTCACTTTATAGCAGAATAGCTCAGTATTTGTGTTTAATTATATAACAATTCTATTTTTTGATATCTCAAAAGCATTTGGAAGTACAAGTACAGTGTACAGTTCAGATCAATCAGTCTTACTTCCAACCAGGCTTCCCTCTGATTAAATTGTCAGCATCTAGCTAGGGCCTAAGCTTATGTTACTGTAAATATGCAAAACTCATCAGGAATTGCTCACCATATCACCGTACATTAGCCATCCTGAGGTACTTTGTTTACAATGCCATTAGCAACTGCTTTACTTAACTTTTCAGCAGATGCAAGTTCCAACTTTTCTGCAAAAATATTAAATCTCATTCTGCTTTTCTAATGACATTTCTTATATTAGAAATACTTTTATTATTTGTTTGGTTATTTTATTGCATTGGTTATAATTTTATACTTTTAAACAAGCCATTGTGTGCAGTGATTAGAATGCAGTATTGAAGACTAATTCTGCCAACTGCCAGCAGTTCAATTCTGCCCAGTTCAAAGTTGGTTCAGTCTTCCATCCTTTGAGATTGGTAAAATGAGGATCCAGAATGTTGGGGTCAATACACTGACTTTGTAAACTGTTTAAATAGGGCTGTAAAACACTATGAAATGGTATATAAGTCTAAGTGCTATTTCTATTTCTATTACCTAACCAATTATATTACCTAACCAAATAATAAAAGACAATAAAATTAAATAATAAAACTGTCTTTTATTTACATTAGGATGGGATACTTCTGCTTAACAATAGAAATCTTAATCTTAATGTCTTAATCTCTTTCATTATTTGTGTTGTAACTTGCATTTCCAACAAGTAGTTCTATACTTCAAGTGGGTTATTGAGGCTTAGACTATGGCTAATGGTGGGCAAGTTAAATTTTGTAGAACTAACTTAATTGACTTGGACTATCTAAATTAGATTATTTTTAATAAATAAATTAATGAATGAATAATAAATTACTTCACTCTTTTTGGGGAAGGGCTTTTTTGTAAGCTGCATCAATAAGTTAAGATCAATTTAACTCACACTGCAACTTTTTATGATTTGTTACTCTCTTGCTCTCTCTTGTTCTTTCTCATTCTTATTTGAAAGAAGAATGGGGTGGAGATTAGATCTATGTTGTATCTCTTGTTAATCAGTTCCATTAACCTGTCTAAACTTTCCAGTAATTAACTTGTTGAATGTAGTTGATTTTTTTTCCTTCTTCATCTCTATCTGTGCAATTTTATCCTGTAGTAAGATAGGAAATAAATAAATATATTTTATGAAGTTCTGTCATGCTACTGTGTTAGTTTTCTATCTTCTAGAACAAAAAGTAATAGTTATTTTGTCCCAAAGTTGCTTTTTCAAGAGGCAACTGAACTTTCTCATTTTTCCTTGAAGACATTTCGCTTCTCAAACAAAAACAAAAAAGTCCAATGCCTCTTGAAAAAGCACCTTTGGGACAACCAGGACCTGGATGACTGAGAATCTCTGTAGTCATTTTAATTTTGCTCCTGTAGTTTGATCATTTTACTTTAACCTTTCCTGGCATTATAGCAGTTTTTTTTTTTTTTAAAGTACAGATTATGCAATCTTTGAATTCTGGTCTGTTAAATGTAAACATTTATTTACTGTGTCCTAAAACTGAAACAGTTATGGCAGGAATGTATGGAATTTTTTGGGTTTACATCTAGTGTTTATGCAATCCTTACAGCACATAAGAAAAGATGTGTGGCAGTTATTCTCTCTAATTTTAATTGTCAGACTAGTTCTGCTATCCTTATAAATCAGCAAAATATAACAAAAACATTGTTTTGCATTTGTTATATTGTTTTAGTCTTGTTTTACTTTTGATGCATTTCAAAATATTACATAATTTATTATTGTAACTTTGAAATATTGAATTCAAAAGTAAAATATGAAAAGTGTATTGACTGATAAAGTATAAGAATTATTACATTCTTCACTTGTGCAACCAAATAAGTGTTTTTCTATCGTCCAGTATCCTTGCTGACACAGGACTACGTAGGAAATGTAATTTTTAGAATTAACTCTGTTGGTTATTTTAATTCAGTTCCTCTACTAGAAAAATTAAATAATGCAATTCTTTTTTGTACTATGCATGGAACTTAAAGAGAAAGGATAATTCTTTTCCTATTAACCAAACAATATATATTCACAGTTTGATGGGGTAATTGCAGAATACTTTGGGGGTTAGGAAGTACCCATTATAAATGTGCTTCATTATATCTCCATAGAAACAAGAACTTGGTCTCACAGAAAGTTCCTGATGCTTATATTTTCATAAATAGTGACAGTGTGCACAGAATTTTATCAGCCATTTCTTTTAAAAAATCAATAGTTTGCTTTTTCATGGCATTCTGGTCTTGGAATGCTCAGATATACTGAAGAGGGCTCTGTCATAATCTGCACAACAGATAATTATGATGCTGTAGGGATATTTATTGTCATGCTAATTTAATGGCATGGAAGCTAGTATAGCTTTTTGTATCAGTAACTTGATAAGCAGAAGGATAGTGGAAGATCATTGAAGAAACAATTATATAGAAGAATTGTCATTCAACCATATAATTTATTGGATTTTGCAGAATAGGAGATTATTATAATTCTAGAAACCATCAAGATAACTAAAGATCTCATAAAAAATTGTACCTCTTAAAACATTTGAACAAGGCTTGGTCACCCGGTAACCTGCATTCAGTTTTTCAGACATGAAAATTTATTAGCTATTTGGGCCTTGTTACTATCTCACAACCCAATGACGGAATTATTATTGGAATAAAACTGACAAACAAGATACATGAGCTATGGAGAAAATATAAAACAAACAAACAAGGAATAATTATTAAATAGAAGCACCCATATATTACATATTTTAAATGTTAGTATTTCTTTTTTTATTGGAAAACATTTTATTTTAAATAGATTTGGTCAATGGAAATACTGTCATTTTACAGGAAGTTCACTTGGATTTTAGTGGCTTTTGACTTTAAAATATTAAGAACAGTTTATTGATTATGTCTCCTTTTAGAGTTCTCTCATGAATACTCTAGTATAGTATTAAAAGTTGTTCATACGGTTTTGATATTGTTCAAACATATCTGAATATTAGGAATATTATTACACTTTACACAACATTTTATATGAAACATATGAAGAAAATACATTTACTTTCTAGATTAATTATCAGTTTTGTTATACATAATGAAAATTTCTTAATTTATAAAAATAATAATTTTTATTTCTAAAATAGCTTATGTTTTGGACCTAGTTCTCTTTTCAAAGTAGCCACTGCAACTAAGTCCATCACTTTGCTGCTGATCATCTTTCAACCTCATCATAGTAGAGCCTTTTTCAGTGATGTGGGTAATGTATCCAAAGTAGGATAATCTGAAGCTGGCCATTTTTTGTCTTGAATGAGACCTCCAGGTTGATTTGTTCAATAATCCATTTGTTGTGTTGTTGTTGTTGTTGTTGTTGTTGTTGTTTTGGTTGTCTATGGTATTCTCAAAAGTGTCCTCAAATACAAAATTTCAAAAGCTCCAATATGCTTTCTATCCTGCTTCTTTAAAGTTTTGTTTCTACTATTTTGATCTTTATAATTATAGAAATATAAAGGCAAAAAGGTTGCTCTACCAAGTGTTGGTCGACAGCATATTTATTGACTGCTTATTCTTTTACTGATGACTAAGTATACTAATATGAAATAATTTCATAGTAAGATGTTAAAATTAATGAAAAGGAAGAACTTATACAGACACCCAGGTGTATCTATTATTTATGTCTTTAATTATCTTACTATTTTTCCACTTTAAATAAACAAATATACAGGGAGAGAGAAAGAATATTTAACCAAGAAAGAAGAAAGGTAGAAATATAATGTTACTGCTAATGTTGAAAATATAAATGAAGAATGACTGGCAGTTTAAATACTTCTAATTAATATTAACTTTAAATATGACTTAATAGAGGATAGTAAGTTGACTCTTAAGAGATTTAAATAATGTCAATAGCAAAGTTTTTGTTCTCTGCTCAGTATATATGATAAAGTTGGAAGTCAGAAGCCTCTAATATTATCTCAGGAATTTCACTGAGTATAAGAATTAAAACCTACTGTCTCAGCATTGTTGATTCACATTTTTAATGCCACCAATTTGGATTAATACTTATTGTATTTATAGGTCCTGTAATATACAAATAGATGAGATTAGATAAGTTTAGAATACATAGATTATATAGAACAGAAAATGAAATGCAGGAGATTACAGTAAAACAGTAGTGATAGATTCAGGTCAAACATTAAGCCACAATTGTTGACATTAATTCAGTTTTTCTCTCACACATTCTCATTCTTTCTCTCCCTTTCTCTCTCACAGACAATGGATCAAGTCTGGGGAGAGTCAAGTTCAAGACCACTCATATTCATGAAAATTGCTGGGTGATTTTGGACTAGTTACTCTTTCTCAATTTGACCTGTGTCACAAGCTTGTTGTTGGAATACCAATGTAAGAAGAAAGCAGAATATAAATCTAGCAATTAATGTAAGAGAAAATCTGAATGATGCAAACCAACATATAATTCTCTTCACAATAGAATTTTGCTTTTAGCTAAAAAGCAATTGGATAATATGAATTGTCAGATCTATAAATATAATATAAACTAAGATTATGTTAAAATGTTAACCATAA
>JANHFL010001887.1:353653-370930 GCA_032468155.1 Oxyrhabdium leporinum
CTTCTTCTTCTTCTTCTTCTTCTTCTTCTTCTTCTTCTTCTTCTTCTTTTTCTTCTTCCCCTTTTGCTAATTATTAATTTGATTTTGACATTGGTTTAAAAGTGGTAAACTGGTATAAAAATCACCTTTCTATGAAATACTATTGTAATATTATCATGACAATTCTTATTCAGTTTTATAAATCTGTAAATATTTTTTGTTTTTGTTCCTTCCTATTTTTCTCTTTTTTCTTGCTTGAAAAATGTCTATTGAAATAAAATAAAATTATTATTTTTTCTTAAAAAAGGAGACTAACTTGTATTTTTCAGAATCATAGTTTCTTTGTAAAACACCAGGTGGAAAAATAAGATACATTATTCTAGTCAATTACAACTTTGTTTCTCTTTATAGAAAGTAAGAGCTTGCATGTTACAAATTCTTCTGTATAAGCTTGCCTCCATAAACTAAAGAACTTTTAACTCATATAAATAGGATACATTTTTTCAAATGATTTTATTGATTGCTAGAGTAGTATATCACCATCAGAATTGCTTGTCAAATAAAAATACTCTCTGACCCTCCCTCAACACTTTTCACGCAATACAAGAGATGGATTGTTTTTATTCGTCCAATATAAATTTTTAGATAAATGGTTTTTCTCCTGAATAGACATGTATGAGATTGCAGATAATGTACTTAAGGTTATAGTACAATAAAATGGCTAAAATATTTTAGTAGTGGCAGAAAGATGGATTATGAATAAGGGCTTAGATATAAATACTTTTAGCAGCAGTCAGAAAAGCTAATCAGATGAGATAATACCAAGAAACAAAGTACGATATTCTGAGGTTTAGATTTTATACATCTGCAAGGAATATGGCAAGTGCCTTTTAGGAGATAAAATGACAAATGACAGGATGTTACATATAATGTATGTTAACATATTTTATTTCTTTTCTGGCTACTCTGTTTCTTCCCTTGTTTTTTTGAGTTTCTCTTGAATGGTTTGAGGACTGCTGAATAATATGAACTTCCAGCATCTGAGTCCTGGCTTTGTAGCACAGCTCTCAGCTTGTTTAGGGTTACCAGAGGTCTGGCAAAAGGAGGACATGTCTTCCTTTCTATCCTTATGAGCTCCATCCAGCAGTTACAATATTAAAATCAAATTTTATCCAGATTTTTGAATATTCAACAAGCTATCTCTTTCTCAACAGCATAGCATAACAGAAAGCATAGCATTTCCTACTGATATTTGCTACTCTGAGCAATTTTAGAATTGGGTCATTAAGGTGATTTGATTAATACTGGAGCATTGGCAAATCATAAACTGTTAGTCTTAATATCAATACACAAATACACATATTTGTATCAGAGGATGCAAAATTTATTATATAAATTCCTGAAAATATATGCAGCAATGTTTTTTTAAAGACTTGCAAATGGCATAAGAAATTGCCAATCAAATTACAAACAATCTGATGGCTTTAGTGTTAAATAACAATAAAAATTGCTAATTAATACAATTAATGTTTTTAGTAAGGTTCTGAATTGTTATGTTATTTTATCTCAAATAGTACTTTGAATATGGAGGACATCTTAAGACTTTATATATACAGCATAGTGCCTTATGCAAATCCAATTTGGAATACTACATCTATTTTTTGTTGCTGTTGATATAGGGGCTAATCTGGTTGTCAGAAAATATGCTGATTAAGTGCTAACAAGTGATTGTTGACTCTTGGCAGCTACATAGATGTTGTCCAAGATGTTTTGTCTTTATCCTTGCCTTCAGGTTCTGCAATGGTGCACTTCTTGCCTAGTCTAGCCATCTTTCTGTTGGTAGGCATCTTCTTTTTTAGTACTTTCCCAGAATTAGAGTCTTGTCCAGAGAGTTAGGTTTTTCATATAATATGTCTGAAGTAGGATAATTTGAGCTTGGTTATTTGTGTATTTTGATAATTCTGCATTGACTTGTTCAAAAGCATCAATGCTTTTGATAACCTGCTTCTTCAAAGTACAACTTTCACTTCCATTGAATGTTTCAGGGATTGCAATTCTGATCTTTGTCGTTATAGACACATCACCATATTTGAATAACTTTTCTAAGTCCTTCATGGCCGCTCTTCCAAGTGTTAATTTGCAGTACACTCCTTGATTGCTGGTTGATGGTTGATCCTAAAAGGCAGAAACTATTTATCACTTCAGTATCTACGTTGTCAGTTTTAAGGCTGATTATTTATATATATATGAAATAAACATAAAATAATAAATATAAAAAATTATATATAATTTATATTTATTTTGTTTGTTTATTTCATTATATCCATTTCACTTGCATATGATCCGGGCAACATGCAGAGTTAAAACACAAGTAAAATCATAGTCTTCTAATATTAAAAAAAGCTACATTTAAAAATATAATAAAAAGCAGAAGAGAGTGCAATCTAACTATATATATTTTAACCACTTAATGGACTCCATATTTCCTTGGATTTCCAAGCTTCATGGTACAGTCGAGTTTTGTTGGCTTTCTGGAAGGCTGGCAGGCTTGGAGCCAATTTCATGATGCTGTAGAAGGCAGATGCCCAGGCCTTTATATGGATCCCTTCAAATGAACTCCTTTGCAATACATTCCTTCTGCTCGACACATTTGTTTGGTTTTCTTTATATTTAGTTTTACTGTCATTTGTTTCATTCTACTCCTTTCATGACATTTGCTTGGAGATCATTTGCATTTTCAGCGACCAGTATCGGTAATAAGCATAAGACAGGCTACTGATGTTTTTTTCTCCAATTTCAAAAACGTGCACATCTTCCAATCCAGTTTCCCTTATGTTATATTGATCATATAGTTCAAATAAATAAAGAGAGAGTATGTGTCCTTCTCACACCCATTTAGCAATTTGCCACAGGACTGTTTTACTCATTCTCTCTATAATAAGAATGTCCTGAATTTAAGTTGCTCGTATAGATAATGAGAAGTTTTGGGATTCATATTAAAATGTTATATAAAATTATATTTATCAGAAATGGAGCAAAGGACCCAGGTATCTTTTTTTACTAAGCACTACCAAAGAGATTAATGCCTGTATCTGTTGTAGAAAGCAAAGTTTTCAGTTTAAACCTCTTCAAATGCAAAGCACCTATTTTGAATTTGAATCTGCCAGGCTTCGGCACTTGCAGATTCTTAAAGTATATTGGAAACATTTCAACCTAAAACAGAGCTGACCATACAATGCATTATTTTGAGGTTCAAAGCATTCCAAAATGTTTAAAACAGAATGCCTTATGCTTGAAACAATTGATTCACAGCCAAAATGGGCTATTTCAAACTCAAAAGGGATATTTCAACATTCAGATACTTTGAAATAAAACATTTAACAGTCTGTAGCAATAAGGACAGTAACAATAATAACTGCAATAGTAAGGAAATATGAACCTATTCATTCTGTGACAGATTTCCTTTATTTTAAAAAAAAATGTGAGCATGTGTACAAAAAAGCATTAGCGCAGATTTTGAGCACACGGAATTTATTTACACAGTGAGGAAATCTTATTTATCATGTTCTATACGTTTATTAGACTGCTGAAGCCTATTATTAAGTAAACTTTCCCCCCCAATTGTTAGATTCTTATCAGCTAAATGGCATATTCCCATGTTGACCGTTACTGAAAATCAACAAAACTCCAAGCAATTTAGACTAACCTGGACTTATTAATAGGTTGCCAGAGTGGTAATCCATCATGGATGCATTAAAATTTTCAGAAGCCAGCAGGCTCTTGAACCTAGCTTGGGCAAGCTAATGGAAGTGATCATCTTGTAATCCTCTATATAGCTGCTTTTGATAGCTTAGAAGTAAAACTTGTTTTATTTTGCATATATTTAATTTGAGGTTATTATGCTATTGAATTGTTTTCTTGTTATAAAGGATTACATGTTATAAAATGAGTCTGAGATACATTTGATAAAAGTTTTCATTCTTAATATTAATGATATTAATCTTAAACAAGTGATAAATAAAAATCATTATCTAGATGGCTATCTTTGATGAGATCAAATTTGGGCTGCAAACATCAGGCTAATCACTAAATAGCAGTAAAGACATACAATAAATGCTAATTCTTTGCTTGTATTTATTTATCACTGCGCCTTTGCAGCTCAGATTGACTGAGAAGAATCTTTTTTTTAAAAAAAGAATGTACATACATCTATATATATAATTTAATAAACAAAAGAGTCTGAAGATGTGCTTTTCCCAACTTAATGCATTGCTGTGAGCAAAACAAAAACATGATTGTTGAAGGAACAAATTATAAAACCTGCAGGGATGAGCATTCACATTACAGTAAAAGGCAGTGTTTAGATTTAATCTAGAATTCTGTCAAAAGAACTATTCACTATACTAATATAATTGCCCAAGAGCCCTTCAGTAACAACTAAATTTTTATTCAGTGCATCTAGCTTAAGGCTCAAGGTTTAGGGATTTAAGTTAGCTGCCTAAAAACGAAATTGTAAAGAAAAGATGAATAGTTTGGGCATTATCATTTCTTTAAATAAAATTTAGTAATGGTTAGCTATTTACAGTCTGGCAACAAAAATGGATGCTTGAATCCTGTCTCTGCAATGATGTTCAGCAAGCCTTCAACAATAGAAGAACTGATTCCCAGGTTCAAAATATCCTTCTTTTAAACATAGTACCAAGAGGGGAAAAGGTAACTGTGTTTAATAAAATAATTAGTTTATTCTAAAAAACCTCCCTATATAATAGTTTGTTTAAATATGATAGTTGTTCTTTATGTATTGACTACAGTATATCCATAGCAAGCAATAACATTTGTCATTATTGGAAAGATGCCAGAGTTTATAAGAACATAAAAGATAGATTAAGTCATGGTTTAGTGCTAAATGAATGTCATATGGATTCACACACTCTGATTCCCACTCTTCTCCTGTGGTGTAGCTGTGAGCAAATGGCATCTCTGAACATCTGCTCCTATTTTCAACAGAAAGCTTGGTTTTTTTAAAAATAAAAAAAATTGCATTACGAATAACGCATTCAAACAAAGCAGGTACAAAATCCACTTTATGATTTTGGTGCATTAAATAGTACTTTAGCAAATAGGATTGTGTCAATCAACTAAAATCCAGTTCAAATACCACTTTTGTAATTTAAAGGTCACATTATTTAATTGAAGCTTGCTATTCAAGGACAATACAATTCAACCTAAATTGAATATTTTAGATTTGATTCAGTAAAAGTTCCATGTGTTTTAGTGAAGATGAATCTACATATGTGTAACTGCTCCATTGTTGAGCTGAATGATAAGGAGCCTGGAAAAATGACATTCTTGTAGATGACAGAAACATAAAACATCAGCCAATAGTTTACAGTATAGTTTTTAAGTATTCCCCTGCACATCTTCTAACTCTAAGACTTCTCTATATATGTACTTTTCCTGGCAGATAGATGGACCACTAACATTTGTTGAGAAAATGAATGCATGATGAAAATGCCTAGAAAATCAAGTGGTCATAGGGCAATCGATATTGATCTTTAGTAAGAGTTTGCTTTGTAAACAGTTTTTGAATATTTTTATTTTGAAGCTGGAAGAATTTAATCTCCACACCAGGACATTTGTTATAGTCCACTTGCTGACATTTGGAGTTTACTATACTGTTATTTAAATTTTCTGCTGTCTCTGAGTTCTTCTGAACCATATTGTTACTTGTCTGGGGTATTGAAATTGTCTAGATTTTAGACCAGCTTGTGAACTTTCTGTCTTGGTTTCAACTTATTCTTCAACTGCACAAACATACAGATCAGATTCTTCTGGGTAAAGAATAGTTAACACAGCCCTCAACTGCTGCTTTCACTGCTTTTTTTCACCTGCTCTAGAAACCAAGTGCTAACAGCTTTCATTTATGTGAAAGGATTTTTTAAGACATGTGGTTTTAATTGATAGACATTTGTACAGCTTCTCATTGTACAAAGAGAAGGAAGGAAGGAAGGAAGGAAGGAAGGAAGGAAGGAAGGAAGGAAGGAAGGAAGGAAGGAAGGAAGTCAAAAATTACCAGAAAGGATCAGGCATGTTGTACGTTTACTGTAGACAGAGTACAATAGTTCATGATGCTTAGAAACTGTCATTAGAGCAGAAGAAGCACGTTATCTTCCTATAGCAGGTAATTAACATATGTGACTCCAGAATTCTCTCTAGGTTCATGTGACTAAGTGCTGTGAAGCTGATTGAGATCCTCTTCTACCTTAGAATAATTTTCTTTTAATTCTGATGTATGTCTTAGCTCTGATTGATTATAAGGTCCTGCTTAAATCCTCACAGAGACTAAGAAGAGGCCCCTGGACACCGTAGCTATCATAATTTTCTTATTAAGACTATATTATGGATAATTCCCAGAAAGTCAGCTGTAAACCTCAGCAGGTTCCTTCTTGGTGTCTTTCACATTTTTGATAATTAGCTGAGCTTTTTGAACAACAGAAACATTATACTGTTCAGCTGTAAGAGTTCTAAGCTGATCAGCTTTACCTTCATCAGTACTTATCATTTTAACACTTGAAGGGGAATGTCAAGATGACTCTAATCTTCAGGCAGCAAAATAAAAGCTTAAAATGATACTGACAAAAAAAATAGGAGGTAGACTTTAATATTTCTGTTTTGCTCTTCTTTCTCTTTGCTCCTGCTCTTTTCACTGCTACAGGGATTGGATTTAGCTAACCTTCTATCTTCTGCAATATAGGCAAGGCAAGAGACTGGGAAAAAAACAACTTGATTTAGTCTCAGAGGAATAAAATGAAGTTTATGTATTGTCCCCATTTTGAATAAGCAATTGAAATAAAATGGTGTATTTTCTGAAATTCCAACATTGTTGTCAAATAAGTGGTATATACTCTTTTCCAACACCCTAAGATGTGACTCTACATATGGATATCACAATTGAAATCAGACTGATTATGTACTTTGCAACCAAACTTGATTGTATCATGGGCCGAATTGTGATGGTTTTTGCTTTTAGGGAGCTGGGATGCACATGGTCTGCAGGTGACGTATCTGGCCGCAGGCTGCCAATTTGAGAGACCTATCCTAGGCCATTCAGATATGATCTACACCTAATGAGTCATATCCCTAATGAATACACATTAATGAATATATTTAAGGGCTTAGATATGATGAGAAACAGTGCATGAAGAACCATGAAATAGCAACATTTCTGGGTTTTTTTTTCAAAACTCTGTACTGCTACAGTAAGATCTTGTAAGACCAAGTACCAATAAATGTTTTCATTTTATAAAACCCTGTTATTAATATTTAAAATAATAGTGCAAATTAAGATAAATAAAATAGTAAAAACAAACAATATTAAGGTTTGTCCATGTCCAAGAAGTTTCAGTCCTAAAGAAATATTAAAGCTATATATAATATTGTCATTTTTCTTGAATAAGAATTATAATAAACACTAAATTATAATAAACACTAAGAAACTCAAGTTGCTTTTGCTTTTCTTATTTCAAAAAGGATAACTTCAGTACATAATTTTTGCATAACTATCAACTTGTATAAATTCTATAACATTTTCTATTTTTTAAAACAAAAACAAAACAAAACAAACCCCTTTTCTAATAAAATAAATGGGGTATAAGCTTGTTAATACATACTTCCATGATAAAATTTCTTATTTTAATGCAAAAAAAGTTACAATATAATAAAAATGTTAGAATTAGATGAAGTTGAATATATTGTTGCAACAGGAGCTGCATTTGCAGAGAGTTAAAGGTAAATCTGTATTGCAGATTTATTAGACACAATTCCCAAAGAATTTGAAAAAAAAAAGACATTTTACATTCACGAAGCCATAATCAAATATCTAGGTGCCAGTTACATAGAAATATTACAAAAGCTTTAGCAACGTGTGTGTGTGTGTGTGTGTGTGTATATATATATATATATTGACTTCATGCCTGGGTAATCTACTGGAAGGAAAAACAATGCAGTCCTAGCTACATGTTGCCATGAAAACAGAGTAGACCAAATTTACTGGTCTAGGATATAGTTATTGCATTTTGTATTTTCTTTATCCAAATTTATGAAGTTATATTCATTGCCAAGTCCAACTGGTCAAAATATATTTTAGATATATTGAAAATAAAGTTTTAGTAAGGGGGCTATATGTGTGTGGTTATAATTGTTAACTAAAGGAATAGATAAAGACATATTCACACATAGTTTTCAAACAAATTATCGTGTTCTAAAGGATGGATGAAAGGCACTGAAACCTGGTCAATATGAAAACAGTTATTTTTTTATATCCAAATTTATATTCCGCTTCAAGTAATGCCTATTATATCAGAACTCTACCTGAACTATTATTGGATGAACAAGAGACATATATCATTCCTTATGAAGGAAAAGCTCAAAAGTAGTGATTGAGTTCCAATTCCACCTGTGGGATGAAATCAAATGGATTAATTTGGCCAATCATAATTTTTTAGGAAGCAGGCAATGGCAAATCACTTCTGAAATCTGTCAAGAAACTGCAAGGCCTTGTCCATGCATTTGCCAGGAATCCAAACCTGATTTGAAGGCACACATACAATTTTAACATTTATTGAAAAAATATTCCATCTACTTAAAGGTTGTATTATTTGTCAGTTTGCCAAATGTTTTGCTTACAGTATATGCTTACAATAGAGATTTTGTCCCAACTATATTTCTTCATGTATTTATGGTCTATTGTCTGTAAGCAAAACATTTGGCACACTGACAAATAATACAACCTTTAAGTAGGGGAAGATATGTTATCAATAAACATTATTTCTAGTCACATGAAATATAGAATACTATTAAAGTGATGTTAAAATTGTATGTGTGCCTTTAAATCAATTTTGAATACATGGACAAGGCCTTAAAGTTTCTTTGCAGATCTCTTTTATTTAGAAAAACAGAAGGGATGCTATGAAAGATGCATTATTTATCTACTTTTGTCTTTTTAAAGGTTCATAAAATTTGTCTTTCACCAGATGATAAGATTCTTGGAATTCATTTTCTTAGATTGGGTCCTGTGTTCAGAAGGAAACTTTTTATTCTGATTCAAATTCTTTGAACAATTACTTGAGAATAAGTTTCTTTGTGCTCAGGAGGACTTGATTCAATGTTCTGTTTTTATTTGTTCTTATTAAATTAAATTGATTGATTGTTCAATCATTCCTTTACCTGTTTTCTTTGCATTTATGTGGTTAAAGAAGAAATTTCATAGTGACAATTCTATTTTTTTCTGAGCTGTACACAAAGAATTAAAATATCAACATGTTTTAATCACCTATTATAGCTCAAACAATCCATATTAAATCACATTTCTGAATAAGCAATTTGTAAGTAATAAGAGAAAGAAATTATGCATAATGTGGAAAAATGTTCCTTAACTTCAGCTCATTAAATAAATTATGCTATATTATCTCATATTATTACAATGCTGAAAATAGAATGTAGCAATGGGGGTTCTGACACTTTCTCTTCCCATTTGCTGTTCATGTCATATCTGTTTGGAACCTAAATTATTTTAATCAAGCAACACTGTGTACTGCCAATTTGGTGCGACAACCTCTGAGTGGTAAGACATCATAGAGAAGCACTTTAAATGGCAACACTTTATTTTTTTTTTATGACTGATAGGTTACAACAGCCAACATGGCTGAATACCAAATTTTGCAGTACAAAGGTGTTTGCATTTTAAGCGTAATGCTAAACCCCATATTCATTTTGGTTCTAATATCAAAGGTCTGATAGGGGAGTATCTTCCCATGAAATGGCAAGTCCACTAACTAATTCCACCAGCTTTTAGTCAGCACACAACCATCCCAAAACCATTTTGAAGTACAGGAAATAGTAAGCATGTCAATGAAGATAAAGAGAGCAGTGAGTTGTCAAAATCTAAAGCTATGCATAATTAATCAAATTACAGTGCCTATCTTATAGCAAGACACTTAAAACCTAAGAGAAATGGGTGCATGGATTGCAGACCACTGCTAGGATGAGGTACATTGCCTCATGGAGGCATATCAATATGTAGACGTCAACTGTATGAAGTGTGTGTATGGATGGGGGGGGGGCGCTGAGTTCTATCCATAGAAGCTCTAAATACAACTAGCACATATATTTTACTTGGAAACTAAAATTATGAATTTTTGATTTGATTCAGGGGCCCTCAGTCAAACAATCCATCAGGATTCAGGAAGATAGATTTTTTATTGTGGCACCTGCTCTCTGGAATTATATCACTACAAAGATCCATTTGGGTAACATACTGATGACTGAACCAGTTGTTCAACTGGCAGCATTGCATCATTGCAAGTTGCCACAGGACAACTTGCTGTGGAATAATTAGCAAAAGTTTTGAACCAACAGGAAAAGAAAAGAAGTCTAGTTGCCATGACTCAGTTTTCAGACATTTATCCAGTCCAGATTTTGTTTTTATTTTATTTTATGGTCAATACTTTTGCTCTCATAGTATATTTGAAGTTTCACTGAAGTCATCCTGACTTCAAAACAAACTATATAAGATTATATTTCAAGAACAATCAATTTCAGCATAAATTCTTTGTATACAGGCTAAGATATGCAAGATTCAGATCCACTCTTTTATCCATGCCTGTATAGAAATAAATCCCATTGAATTCATGGCACTCATTTCTTACCCTAGTCTGGACCAGCTTGTTTTGTCTTGCACTTGAATTCCCTGTCTTCTAGCCAGCAGGAGTATGGATAGTTGCCAAAGTTAGGTATTCAGTAAGGCAAAGGAACAGGACAGGGTTGACTTCAGCGTAAGGTGTGGAGGTTTGTGCTTTGTTGCTTTCTGATAACTGGGCAGCAGTATAGACCAGCAGAAACATGGATCTTTGGAGGAGGATTATATGAAAGTTGGGGGATGCAGATGCTGTTGAGAAGAAACCAAACAAAGAACTGTTTGGCCAAAATATCTGAACAATGGTGAAAAAGATTCACTGAAGTTTCTCTTTACATAAGATGTAGATGAAAACATACAATAATCTAGTAGTAAAAAATGTCATCCTGAACTGAAACTTGCTGTGAAAAACAATACAATTCTGCAATATGGGCTTGCGTATTTCAGAAGAGAGTTTCTTCCTTATTGAAAAGAAAATCTATTACAAACTGCTACATGTAACCTCTTCCCCCAATCAAAAAACCGTAGAGTATGTAGCTTAGTTGTGAACTGTTCTGCACATACATTCTAGAGGAGAATATATATTTTTTTAAAAATCCCTACATCAACAATTAACGATTTCTATCGTGCTAACAAAAGTTTTCTGTGCTGTATATGTATGATTCTTTCAGTTCTTTTCCTCATCTTCCAATAACCTTAGTGATTTCATCTTACTGCTTCTGATTATCAGGCTTTCTTCCTTCAACTAATCTGTCTGTGTCCTACCTCTGTCCTACCTGAGTCTTATCATTCTTGTTCATATATTCTTTATTTTCATTCATAGAAACTGACATGAAAGCTCATTGTTAGGTAGCATTTATAGCCAAGTATAAATAGCAAAAAAAATCTATTATTAAATGTTCACCTGTATGCAGTTAAAAAGATTTGTTAAACATTTGTAATTTCATATAGAGTTGAATGAATGATAGAACTGGATATAATTAAAATAATCTCTTTCCAAGGTACATAGAATTCCTGTATGTTTTTAAGCCCCATGTTATGTTGAAATTCAAAATTTCTGTGATGAAAAATACCTGCTGAATTTAAGTGTTTGTTGACTTATATTTTACAGAAGACTTCAGGAACAATGCTGAACTTGAAAATTGAAATACATCTTCAGACTGATAAACATCTTGGAACAATCACAAGATTGCATGTTCAGAGCAGTGTAATATATATGATTCTATGCCTCCACCCATGACAGGACAAAACATGATGCATAGCTTTGTAGCATTGCTGTTACATGCCACACTGTATATCAACAAATGAAATGCTGTTAAGGATTTTCTTACTATTATAGAATATCTACTTTTCTTTAGGCCTTAATATTTATAATATTTTTTATTTTTCTTAAGTCAGTAACTAAAATACTATTTTAAAAAGACACTTCTATGTAAATATGTTTGAGAAACAGGTTTATTTCCTTTAAAAGATCAAAAGCATTGCTTGGGATAATCCTGAAGTGACAGGTGACAAAGAAATCTGTGCTAGAATGCAAATAAAGTTATTCTAGCAGACAAGTTTAATGTGCATAATACTTTTCTACACAAGGTCAGCCAGCTGGCTTTCATGGCTGAGACAGAACTAGACAGTTTCTGATGGTATATCGAGTTCCATAACGGCATGACGGCTCTTGTTCTGGATGATGGAGAAGCTTCAGAGGCCTTTCCCATCACAAATGGCATGAAGCAAGTACGCGTGCTTGCACCGACCCTGTTCAGCATAATGTTTTCAGCCATGCTGTCAGACACCTTCCAGAACAGTTCCTTGGGAGTCAGCCTGAGATACAGGACCAAAGAGAAACTGTTCAACCTGCAAAGTCTCCAGACTTTGAAGATAAAGGAGACTTTGCTATGAGATCTCCTTTTTGCTGATGACTGTGCCCTGTATGCTGGATCAGAGCAGGAAATGCAAGCCAGCATGGACAAATTTGCAGTAGCATGTGACAACTTCAGCCTTCTCATCAACACAAAGAAGACCTAAGTCAGAGTGTCAAAGCTGATTTCATTGAGCGCCTCAACGGGGTTGTGTTTGACCTTGGGGGTCTGGAGGCATGGCCAGGGTGGGAGTGGCCAACTCAGTGTCACTCATGTCAGGGTCCCTGTGGTGGCCTGAGAACTCTTCCAGTGAAAACAGGCTCCCAAGTTCCGATTGGACTGCGACGCCTCCTTCAACCCTCTGCCAGTGAAAACAGAGTTGGGAGTATCGCCTCCAGCCCTCGTGAGCTCCATTTTCAGTTGTGATGGCCTCCTGCAACCCTCTGCCAGTGAAAACGGAGCTTGGGAGTTTCACCCAGGGCCCTTGCAAGCTCTGTTTTCAGCTATGATGGCCTCCTACAACCCTATGCCTGCGAAAACAGAGCATGCAGCTTTCCCAAGCTCCATTTTTTTCTGGCAGGGACACTGCAGGCCTGTCCTTCGTTGTTTCCATGGTGACCCCTGGATCTAAACACCTTGTGGACCAGATCCGGGTCCCGGGCCTTGACTTTGACAGCCCTGACCTAAGTATAAAAACCATATAAAAACATAATAAATCAGTAAAATAGGAGCCATGAAAAAACAAAGGTAGAATAAGTAAAAAAGTGAGGGGGAGCATTTTCAAGGCACTAACCACTTCCAGGGTTGCAAGCTACCCTATGAGCAGAGTCAGGTTTTCATTGTAGTTCATGGATTCCCAGGAGAACAAATGGGCATGAAGCTTAGGTAGTTTGGTTGAGGAGAACAGAGATAATTAGATTCTTCCCAAGCAGTTCTCACAGTATATCTTTAGCTATGCAAATATTTGCTTTATTTTCATGGGATTTCTATCTATAGGTTAAGAACAATAAAGGAAAGTGCTTAGAAGTAATTCCATGTGTCTTTCTTGGTTCTTGGGGCCTGACAACATCATTTTGAAAGGCTGGGAGAGGATCGGCTTGCTTCACGTCTGAGAGGAAAATATTACAGAGTGTGGAGACAATGGCAGAAACTATTTAACTTATTGGATCTGTAACTTACATACCATTAAAGTTGCTAGTAGTTACCTTTAAAGTTCTTCATGGCTTGGGTACAGGTTACTTATAGGAAGGATTATCTCTCCCTAGTGGTGTCTACCTCGTAGTATCAACCCATCTACCCATACGTTTAGATCTAGCAGGAATAGGTATGCTCCATCCCATCTGTGACACATTGTAATCTCTCAATATTCAGGAAAGATCCTTTTATACTATGGTGCGTGCCCTGGAACATCATCTTCCCAGAAATTAAACTTTTCCTGACCCTACTGGCCTTTCACAAACACTAAAAAACCCTGGTTTTGCCATCAATCCTGGAGCCCTAACAGTATGGATAAGCCAGTGTCATGGCTTGTTTGAATGTTGAGAGTCTTCTTAGCTGCTATTTTTGTGTTATCTAGTTGTTGTTTCACTGTTTTTGTTCCTAAAATATGAGCCACCATTAATTATGTATAGCAGGCATCTCCAACCCTTTTGTCACAGACCGGTACCAATCTATGGCCTGTTAGGAACTGGGACATACAGCTGGAGGTGAGTGAGGAAAGCTTCATCTGCATTTGCAGCCACTCCCCAGTACTAGCATCATTGTATCAGCTCAGTTCAGATCATCAGGCATTATATTCTCATAGAAGCGCGAACCCACCTGCACACGTGGGAGAACTAGGTTGCATGATGGTCCTTCTCCCCACGATCCTGGTCCATGGAAAAATTGTCTTCCACAAAACCGGTACCTGGTGCCATAAAGTTTGGGAACTACTGATGTACAAAATGTAAGACATTTACTAAATAAATATATAAATAAATAAAACAGTGTCAGTGTGCTGGTGGTAGAATTTAGAGACAAATTTGTTGCTATGTAGACTATGTATTGTGAAAACAAAGAATACTTTTTTTTTTAGATTTGTCAGTAAATCTTCTAAAAAAAAGAGAGAGAAAGAAAGAAAATCATATGACACATAGGATTTATCTTGTTTGGCCTGGATAATTCCAAGAGGGAAAAAGAAAATTAAATAAATAAAACAGTGACATCCAATAGATGGCAGTGCATTCTTTATAATGCATGTTCCTTTTATTTCATTAGCATAGAGTATCACACATAGTTTCTATTTTTGTTAGCAGATTAAATTAACATAGGACTCTCTCTTTTTGTGACATTAAAAAGTTATGTGATAAAAACTCCACTAAGAGCAACCTATAATGGTTTCTTACAAGTTGTTCCTAGTGGAATTTTTATCAGTGTTTTATCATCTCTGCCTAAAACCACCATAGTTAGTTTCTTTGAACTATTTTTGATTATTACTAGTCATATAAAATAACAGTTTGGATTGCTCAAAATGATCATTTGTTATATCATAAACAGATGTAACAAACTCTCTTCTTGTTTAATCAAAATTTCTGCACATAGATTGGTCATGGATATGGATAGGACTGTGAGACATACATTTGGCTTCCTACTTTGTTTGAAGCTAATATTATTTAATTAATATTATTTCTTAACTTCTTCCATGTTAACACTTTCTGATCAGAATGGGAAAATAAGGTACAAACAGTTTTATAAATAATGTGAGGGCATGCCACTTTTTAATATGAATCAACAAAATGTATTTATTTAATTTATATCCCACTTTTATTATTTTTATAAACAACTCAAGACAGTGAATATATCTAATTCTCCTTCTATTTTGTATGCATCAACAATCCTGTGAGCTAAGTTGGGCTGACAGAAAGTGACTGGTCTAAATTCACCCAGGTAGCTTTTATGACTAAGGCTGAACTTGAACTCATGGCTTCCCAGCTTGGCTCTTTAACCACTAGATCAAACTGGCTGAAATTAATTAATTTAAGACTAAATCAATACATTTATTAATTTGTTGTAACAAATATTATATAGCATTCTAAAGTTAAATGAGCATGCTTAATACAGGTTCCCTTGTATGAATTTGTGCACTGTTTGACAGGAGTAGTAGAAGGGAATGCTTGAAACATGGAAGAGATTTCCTAAGATATTTGGACAATTAATAAAATAAAATAAAATTTAACAGTTTAGTATTATTATTGTCCTATACCAGTGAACAGTAAAATTTATAGTACATCATGTCAAAATCTATTCTATAATTTATCAACAGTTTTCTTTTATGAAAACTTTGCTTTTCTATATTCTTTTTTTGATACTTGGAATATTATTTCATATTTTGTTTAGTGATTTATGTCATTTGTGTAAATTTGAGAACTGCTTTCTCATCTACATCTTTCCCTGACTTACAAGATTTCCTAGCTGTCCATGTTTTCTGAGGTATAGTATTATAACTACAAGAATTTAGTTAGTTTACTTTATTGTCATTGCACCTTGTACAACGAAATTAAATCCCATCTTCAGTATACATTATAACTATAAAAATAAAACACAAACACACATCCTTCACATCCTATACAATTGATATTGCATTAATATTGCGCTATACAATAGAATTCAATGTAGTTACTGCTCTGGAATATAAGCTGTTTTTCAGTCTATTTGTCTTTGTTTTTATTATCCTGTACCACCTGCCAGATGGTAATAGTTCAAAAAAAGGGTCCCCAGGATGAGATGGATCTTTAAGAATGTTTTGAACATTCTGAAGGCAGCGGGAGCTATAAAGCTCTTCTGAAGAGGGAAGAAGGCAAACAATGATCCTCTGGGCAATGATTGTAACCCTCTGGAGTGCTGCCCTATCTGCCACTGTGCAATTGGCAAACCATACACCGGTGCAGTAAGTTAAAATACTGTCTATGCTGCAGCGGTAGAAGGTCACCAGCTGTTTTTCATTCAGTTGTTGTTTCCTGAGAAGTCTTAGGTAGTATAATCTCTGCTGGGCCCTTTTGATCAGTGCTGCAATGTGAGCGCCCCAGGTCAGGTCCTCTTTTATGATAACACCCAGGAACTTAAAACTGGCCACTTGATCCACTTGATTTCCATTGATAAGCAAAGACTGAATGTCTGATCTATTCCTTCTATAGTCCACTATAAGCTCCTTGGTCTTATTGCTGTTAAGGACCACGTTATTGTCTCCACACCACGAAAGCAACTGATCTACCTCATCTTGATAGGTAGACTCATCCCTCCTGGAGATGTGTCCCACCACTGTTGTATCATCTGCAAATTTTATAATAGTATTACTGGTGTGAATGGGAATGCACTCATGCACATAAAGAGTATAGAGTGAGGAACTCAAAACACAACCCTGTGGTGTACCAGTGTTAAGAATAATGGCTGAAGAGATATGATTACCTAATCTGATGCTCTGAGAGCAGCCAGACAGGAAATCCATAATCCAAATGCAGATTGAATAAGAAAGCCAAGATCCATAAATTTAGACACTAGTTTATATGGAATAATTGTGTTAAATGCAGAGCTAAAATCTACAAAATTGATCTGGCCAAGTACTGAAGGATAAAAATCATGGGATACTTTGATAGTAAAATTGTTATATCTGATACATAATATTACTTTTTCTTTGCCTTCTTTCCTTCTTTCCTTCTTTCCTTCTTTCTTTCCTTCCTTCCTTCCTTCCTTCCTTCCTTCCTTCCTTCCTTC
>JANHFL010001887.1:373183-386841 GCA_032468155.1 Oxyrhabdium leporinum
TCTCCCCTTAGTCTTTGTGAGGCTGAGAAAGCCAGTTTTGTCAGTTGTAGTTCAGACATCAAGCTCTCCCTCCCTTGTGAGTTTTGAATCTTGTCTCAGCTTATGTGTCCCAATGGCTTAGTAGTAGCAGTTTAACCTAAGATTATGATACCACTATGCTTGGAAGGAGAAAGTGATAAATAGGGTGAATGGGATGGAATGATAAATATTTGGTATATCTTTGGAAAAGCTGCAAGTAGTTTCTAGGGATGATAGGTTGAGCTATAATATTACTAACTCATATACTTACCTCAACTTAATTGATCTAATTAATTACTTCTTTTATGTTGGCCACACTTAAACAATGCTAAGCAAATCTAAATCACATTTTTTATCTGATGGAAATTTCAAGGTGCCAATGCAATCAGCATTTTGGGAGAAGCTATTAAAATAATAGGATAATGATTATTGTCAATATTTTATTAATAATATATAATTATTGAAACATTTATAGCTATGCTAATAATTTAACTGGATTTAGGCAATTTATAAAATATTACAATATTATTAAAATGCAGAAACTCAATATACCAGATTCAATAGTTTGAATGAAAGGATTTTATAAAATAGATAATTGAAACTTTGGTGATTGGGGCTTTAATTTTTTGTTTGATTGTTTAGTGTGATTAACAAAAAGGTGAAGATATATCCTTGGTTATTTGACAATATGTTAATAAATATGTTGTTTAATGACCACACTTTTTCTTAGTATTCTCTAAATAGAAATATAGGATATGCAGTGAAATATTCTTTATCACCACTAACAGAGAATAACAGAGAAAATCTACTAACTATTAATCTTTAACTAAATTAACACAATCTTTCTGAGATATCGTGTTAGAAATTAGTTATTTTATCTATAGTTTTCAGCTTAACAAAGAAGTTGGCACCTTAGGTAACCATTCAAAAGCTGTATGTGGAGTTAAACAATTGCTCCTGTTTCAGTGTGGATAGTAACTAGTAAAGTGTCCCTTTGATCATAGATGAGCTTCAACAGATAGCAAACACAAAATTATTATAGTCCAGACTTTCTTGCTACAAACATTTTGTACCCAATCTTCTCTTCATCTTTCTTTCAAACTGATTAGATTGAAAGTAAATCTATATAATTGTTGTAATGGGAACACAGTGGCACAGAGGCTTAATGAAGCTGAATGCGCTAAGTAATTACTATTTTGTAAAAGGTACTGCCATTTCTGTATTGCCAGACTGCTGGCTGCATTCTGTGGTGCACCAGTGCAACAAACAAACTAACTACTGTCAGCTTCCATTATTTCTACCATGAGTATAATGTGGTAGCCTCCCTGGCCTTGTATGCCATATGTTGTGAAAATTAGCAATATAAAACTAGCATTATTACAAAAAAAACCCACCACACAATAACAACGGCTAAGAATCAGTCCTACACAATCTGAAGGACAAACTACTTAATATTGTCTAGTAATAATACTTTGAAAGTTATTTGTATAGTATGAAAATGTCAGCTAGTATTTCAATTATGCTTTTAAAGATTTCAGGTCGTGGTCTTTTTCTTGTAAAGTTCCATATTAATTCTTTCACATTTTGTTTTTGTAGGGCTATACTTTAGTAAAAAAAAATGCCAAAGAAGTTATGAACAAATCATAACTTAATAAATCTCCCAGATTTATTGTGGGAGTGACAGGCTTAAGTATGTTTTACACTGCAAAAACAGCATTGAAAAATGATGAACGTGCCTTGTATTTAAAGCATGTACTGGGGATCACTATGTGTGTTCCTTGTATTTTAACAAAAGTAGTCTTAAGTGTGAGATAGCTAGATACACCCTTTAAGACCTCATTTGCATAGAAATATGGATTCTCACTTCTGGTTTTATAAAAAGAAACTTGAGACTTTTCCAAAATTTGGCATAAGATTTAAATGGACCAATCCTTAAACTTAAATAAGAGATAAGAGGAAAATGAAAAGAGAAGGAAAAGAAACAAGAAAAAGATAGCCATAAAACTTATCAATATCTAATAAATAATTAATAATTGCCATATAATATTATAGTAGAATAGAAAAAACAAAATATTATTATAAAATAACATATTGCTTCTTCTTTTGATTAGTACGGAATATTGCTTTTTCTAAGATGGGTAAGTTACAATTTTTCAAAAGCTATTCCATAATATCTGTAATAATATCTTTTCCCCCAGTTTTCAATACAATTCTTTTGATTATCCCCATGCAAACACAATAATGATTCCTGATAAATAGTCAGGTTCTAAAGCTTTTATATATAAATCAGTGTCACATTAACAGCTTTAGCATGTAAATATTTTGTCATAATTCAACTTATGTGCATTAATATACCATTCCAATATAGAAAGTATCATGTGGTCAATGAACCCTCAAACATTTCTACTTTAATCATATTTTTAAATACAGAAATAGGATTCACTAATGCTATGGATCTTTTTTTTTTTTAAAAAAAAACCCTCCTCAGATGTCTCAGAAAAAGCCAAAGCCTGTGGCCCATACTGAGCTGTTAAAAATGCTTAAATTGAAAATATTTTCACTGCTGTGAACTAGGAAAATCATATTCAGTTTGAAGCTGGAAGAAATTCTCAAAACAATCATTATATGGCAATGTGTTTAAAGTTTTAATTCTGTATTCTACCCAAACTTTTCAATAAAATTTTTTGCCATCTATTTTCATGCCAGGATTTTCCAAAAAGTTAAATATTCATGAGTCTAATTATCAAAACCATTCTATGCTCAATATGGCCTGAAGATTTCTCACTACCCACACTCCTTGAAATAAAACACCTTTTCTACAATATATTATCCCAAAAAGTTGCTATGATTGAAAGAGAAATAATAATTAAAATATGTTTGTGTTTTTAGGGTACATTATGTTGGTGTTCTGTGTATATTTTGCATTTAAAAAAAAATTAAATAAGAACATTTATTTTTTTAAAAATGAGACTGAAAAAGAAAACATTTGTTTGAAATACAGCTTTTGATTCGAAGCAACATCTTATCTCTCAAGGGAATAGTGGTGAACCATTGTCATATTCTGTGTTGTGCATAACTTCTGTCTTTTTTTTTGGATCTGTCACCCACATAATCACACCTAGGTAATTTCATTGATCAAGCTTTGATATCATTGTTAGAACAACAGAAAGGACTAAACAGTGATCAAAATAAAATACATTGACTATGGAAAATGGGAACTGCATAGGAAACCTAGACAGCAGCAGTAGCAATTTCATTTTGTCAGATGACCGGGGGGCTGGGTTTTGCTAAGGTTTTATTCGCTTACACCATAATAAAGAAAATAAATAAAACAATTTGATGGAGACTGCTATTAATGTAATCTTTCTAGGAAATTTATTTCTAAGTACTTTTTTTTATTTATGTTATTGTTAAACCATATAATCCCAATGCACATTTTAACCAATGAAACATTTCTCTTTACCAACTGCAAATTTGCAAAGGCTTCTAGCATGACTATCTCGATGAACCGATGTGAAAGTCTTAGAGACTTCTTTTAGCCATGCATTGCTGAATGTGGACTAGGCAACAGTTGAATGCAGTAAATGCCAGATAATCTGTGCTCACACTTTTTGTTGCAAACTGAGAGTGTCTTCCAAAGTTCCCAGAATTTCTCTTTCCTTGCATTAGTGTATTGTTAATTTGCAAAAGGGATTGCAGATTATTGCATTTGATTGGCATCTACAAAAAAATACTGCAACACAGAGATTGGTTTTGTGTCTGCAATTGAGATTTCTTAATCCAGTAAATGCGTATGTACACACACACACATTATTAGGTGTCATTTGTAGCTCAGAAACTTTAAAAAAAAATTAAAGATTTTTTTTTAAAGAGTTTAGATTGCACCATCATACTGACTATATTACTGATGTTCTGCATTTGATGATTGGTATACACCTTGTCATTTCCACTCCATATTAATGTGATGCTACTATGTGATTTTCATTGCACTTTTATATGGCTGCTAGGAATCAATATGGCAAGAGCAGCAAAACTCAGAAAAAATCGTGCAAAATGAAATTGTGAACTCTGTCTTGAACTGATTTTTGATAATTTAAATTCATGTACTAGTTTTTCCTCAAAAGGCCACCAGTTTATTCAGTGACTGTTATTAATTGTTGGAATCACAAATAATTATGCAAACCTTGATGTATAATGTTTACTGGTTGATAGTATCACTATATGAACTCTGATACTTTTAAAAATATCCCGTTTAAACATGTGATATTACCCACACGAAGTTAATAAACTGTTCAGTTGATAATGGTATATTAAGTTTTTTGAATACTATACAGAAGTACAGAGGTTGAGGCAACTTGCTAAAATATCATCTTAACAATTCCCTGTTTCTCATTACATATCATGTTATATGATGCCAGTGGACTTCATATTTGTTAAAATTAATAATGGCTAATTAAGGGATAGTGAAAGATGATAATATATTAGATAGTTATAAATTGTTCTAGTGTCATTTTCTTTCTTCTGCTCAAATGGTTGCAGATGAATAACTAGTCAGATTTAATTTGTTCATTTTAACTAAATTCCAGATGAATAAATATATGTTTCATTGAAATACATGTGAAAATGTCTGGTTAAAAGAGCAGTTAAGCTTGATCTGATCCTTTCTCTATGGATTTTCTGTTTCATCTTTTATCTGACAAAGATAATATTTTCATATATTTATGTTTGTAGTTGTGCAAAGCAGGATTAAACCTAGTTGTGTTTCTGTGTATTTGTGTGTGCATTGTATGTATCAGACTTTTAACTTCAGCATCTTAAGAGGCATATCACTCCAGTTAGCTGCCCTTTCACATAAACATCCACAAATGCAATCTCAGTTTTGGTAATGTTTAAGAGAAGTTAAAGTGGGAAAAAAGATATTACTGCTGCCAATCCTGAGAGAGAGAGAGAGAGAGAGAGAGAGAGAGAGAGAGAGAGAGAGAAGGAGGGAAAGGGAGGGAAGGGAGAGAGGGAGGGAGGGAGAGAGAATAAAACAGGTATGACAGTGGCACTTTCCAATAGGCAGCTGTTGCTGTATTACATTATATTACATTCAGATAACTGTCTTGTAAACATTTTAATCATGTTCACATTGCCAGAAAAGAGTTGTAAAATCTTATCTCTAGTGATCAATCTAAATTCGTGTCATTATCTTGGGACATATATATTTGGCTTCATTTGTGAATTATAAAACTATTTGATAAGTTTCTTACAGCATATTTTTCTTTAAAGCAGAGCTTGTACTATTTGAGAGATTGTGCAGCTTCTTACACTCTGTTATGGGATTGAGTACCCATAGACAAAGATTTTCATGGGTTGGTTTTCATTTTAATTTCATTAGCCGTGCAAGAGATTGCTTTAAAAACTATTATTGGTTTACACATATGGTTTTATAGGAAGTATGATCTCATAAAGTCTGATTCAGCATATTCTTCACTGCATGGCAGAGGTTGTTCGGATACAGGATTCAAGTTCCCAGGGATGAAATCAGTCACTTTCCATGTATAATATATCTGGAATGCCGTCCAAACCACGGGGTTCATCTGATATCTACACTATGAATGTATGGTGCTTTGTATAGAGTATATTGATGAATTCTATATGGTACTAACAAAAGAAAAGAAATCTCTTAAGCAAATTAGATACAATATTAGTGATTTGCTAAACTTAACCTATACTGACCACATTTTTGTGCATGGCTTTTTGATGGAAGTCACAATTAGCTCTAAACTCTACATTAGTTTCATGGGACTTAATGCATTAGCAACTTGTTTACCTTGTATGAGTCTGGAATGTTGACACATTTTACTAATTCAAATTCAAATAGCAATGATAATTCATAGCCATGCATTCTTTGTTTTAGCTATTTGTGTTTTCTGACATGTTTGTGACTAAGAAATATGTAGATGATTTTAGATGATACCACAGAAGATCTAGTTATTGTTTGCTTGGCCTTTATGTCTTGAATTGATAGTGTTTCAACTTCCATGTTGAAACTTTTAATTCTAAGGACAGTATTTTCTAAACCTACCATTCTTACATTTGTTGTACAGGTTAAATGGATATGAGAACAATATTTCATTGTTAACCTTTCTTGTTTTGAGCCATTCTGTTCTCAACTATCAATTGTGATAGTACATTACTGTTATTATTCCTTAAAGAATAATCACATGATCTGCACACCATCAATATGAACACATTTAATTTTATAGAGTGATCTACAAAATCAGAATGAAATAAAAGTAAACCTATTTCTTAAATTGTCTTTCTCTGCCTATTATCCAGAAATACTAGATAAATCATATTTGCTTCTCTGCCTAGACATTGGATTTTGCTTTCTCCTATTCTACCTAACAGTTTAAGCATATTTTTCTTGCTAGAATCAGCATCAATACAATGGTGTAATATTGTACACATTTTCTTGCATTTTCCTTCATTTCCAAACTCCAGGCTCTATTATTTGTTAATGTAAAAGTGTTGATACTTTAACTGCAGCTTGAAATACTTAATAGATATTTTATCTTCATCCTTCCAGTTGGATAGCGAGCTTACTCATATCTCTCTTTGCAAATGTTTCTGTCATTCTATGGTTTTTCTTGTAAAAGTTTTCAGTAAGTTAATGAGTTAATCTTCCGAAAGAGCAGAAGCATCAGTATTGGGCAAAGAATAACAGGCTAAATTGATGAAGTAACGGAACTTTATTGTGTCTAACTTCTTTTAATTCTTAATTGACAAAATAATAAAGGAAACTTGATAAATTGGTAAAAAGTTTAAGAATCTTAGGGCTTCAAGATTGAAGCTTTGTTCTTACTTTCTGTCTCTACCTCCAGTACTTATGCTACCAATTCTTCTAATGTCATCAGCTCTAATGTGAAGAAGAGTTTACAGAGATCAAATTTTTCTGCCGATTTTGTAGTGTAAGGTATAGATATTCTGAGCATATGGATCTTTAGCAATAACAATGATCTCAAGAAAAAAATAAGATTGCTTGAAACATTTATTGAAACTTTTATTGCATTGCGGTTTCAGTGCATATATTTCTGTCTGCCTAGATAATAATTTCTTTTAAATATAACTTGCCATGTACTAAATGCACATTGTCATTACCAATGCCCAAATGACACTGTGAATCATCTTTGTTCTGTACCGAGCAAATCTGGTTTTTTTTTGCCATGTTGACATCACATTGCTTCTTACTGCAGCTCAGAAGAAGAAAGCTTCTAATGTGAAGGAACAATTTTAGCATAAATTGATATTCCCACATCACTGCCATTATTTTATTGTTGAAATATTCACAGCCATTGTTTCCAACTTGATTCTCATCTCCCCTTGTGGCAAGTAATAAAAATAGGGAAATGACCCTCATGATAATGCTGTGGACAGCAAAACATTAAGGCAATGTCATTATCTGTTTATATACCCAGTAGGAAGTCCCATATTTCTCAGCACATCAAACAATAAAGGAGAGATACATAATATGCAACCCAAGGGCCAAATGAAGCTTGCTGCTGCATCACATAATGTGGGTTCCAGCTGCCTGATTCCTGTAATTGAAGAATGAAGACACAGACAGTACTACGTGAGTTTATAGAGCTAACGGGCTAAACCATTGAGCTATTTCTTTCATCTCTAGTAGGTGAGAATATATAATTGGAAATCTATAACGGCTTACATTTAATTTATCATAACTGCTTAAGAATAGAAAAGAAACAATTGCTGATTAAGTTTCATGACTAACTTAACTGAAAATATTAAAATAAAATGACTAATATGTGAAGAAATAGAATTAAGAGATGCAGAGTCAGAAGTTATTACAAGTGTGGTTTTACTTCTGTCTTTACTCTCTATTCTGAGTCATCAGTTGCAACAAACAATTCATCCCCCTAATTCTTATGCTGTTACATTTACTGATAGGAAAACCAAGGGTCAACAAGAAAGTTTTCCTTGAAAGTAGCCGAAGCATTAAAGAAGTGAAATGATAGAAGAGGTTGAAGTTGCAAGAACTTTGGGGGAGACTGAAAATGTCATACTGAAATTCAACATAATGCAGGACACAAGTAATTGAACAAAGTCAAACTAGTGTGTAAGACTTTAAGAGAACTGACTTCAACAGAGAGTGTTTCAGAAGGATTCTACAAATGGAAATCCTAAAGGGAAAACAACTCAATACTTTGTAAACTCAAGCCAATCTAATACAATACAATACTACAGAGAAATAAAAACAGGATAACCCTGGTTGCATAAAGAACTCTTTTAAAAACCGAGAGACAAAAAAGAAGTATGCAAAATGGAAAGAGAGACATATAACTAAAACAGAATACAGCAAATATCCTAAATCTGAAAGAATGGAGTCAGGAATGGTAAGGCTCAAAATGAACTAAGACTTACAACAAATGCCAAAAATAATAGTAAAAAAGTTTCTTGTAATATGTAACAAGCAGGAAAAAGTCAAGGAAGTGATAGATCTACAATGGGAGAAGATGGCAAGCAGATGATAATGCAGAATTGCTGAATTAATTCTTTCCATCTGTCTTCACACAAAAGACAAAAAACAATGTAACCTATCAAAAGCTGCACCTTAGGAGACAAAACAGGAATGCAAGTCAAAATACACAAGAAAATGGTAAGACAACATTTCTCTACTCTAGATAAATTCAAATTGGATAAGATGGATTACATTTCAGGATTCTAAAGGACTTGGCAAATATGATCTTGGAACTACTGAATAATTTTTTTCAGATATGCTAGAGCATGGGAGAACCACCAGAAAACTGGAAAACAGCTATTATGGTTCAAATCTTCAAAAAGGGGAAAAACTTAGATCCAGGATATTATAGACCAATCAACCTGACATCAATACATGGGAAATCCTGGAAAAGATAATCAATCAGCTGATTTATGAGCACCTAGAAATAATCAAGACAATTACTAGAAGCCAGCATGGATTTGTTAAAAACAGATCATGCCAGAAAAACCTTATTGCCTTTTTTGACAAAGTGCATCAAAGAAATGATATGGACATAGTTTACTTAGATTTCAGTAAGGCATTTGACAAAATAGACCACAGCCTACTTCTTGGTAAAATAAAACAATGTGGGATATATAATACCACCACCAGATGGATTTGCAATTTGCTGACCAATTGCACTCAGCATATACTCCTCAGTGGATCTACAGCTACTTGGAGGGAAGAATACAGTTGGGTACCTTAAGGTTCTATCACAAGCCCAGTATTCTTTAACATCTTCATAAATGATTGAGATAATGGGATATAAGGGTAACTAATCAAATTTTCAGATGACACCAAATTGGGGGGGAACAGCTAATACTTTGGAAGATAGACTTAAGATTCAGATGGATCTTAACAGACTTAAGCATTGGGTCCTATCTAACAAAATGCAATTCAGTGGTGAGAAATGTAAGTCCTAGGCAAAAAGCCAAACACACAGATATAGCAGAGCCATGGTGGTGTAATGGTTCAACTGCAACATCGCAGGTTAATTCTGCCAACTGCCAGCAGTTCAATCCTGGCCAGCAAAATGTTGATTCAGCTTTCCATCCTTCTGAGATTGGTAAAACGAAGATCCAGATTATAAGGGGCAATATGCTGACTCTGTAAACCACTTAGAGAGGTCTGTAAAGCACTATGAAATGATATATAAGTTTAAGTGCTATTGCTATTGCTATAGGTAATACTACTCAACAGTAGTAACTGTGAAAGCAATCTAGGTATCCTAGTGGAGCACCTTAAGTATGAGCCAGCCATGTGCTGCATCTGCCAAAAACCTAATGCAGTTCTAGATTGTATTTACAGGATAGTATTAAGATCATGTGAAGTGATAGTACCACTGTATACAACATTAGTGAGACCTTTCTTGGAATAATGTGTCCAGTTCTGGTCACCATGATATCAAAAAAACCTAGGAAGAGTGCAGAGAAGAGCAACAAAGTTGATAGGAGGCCTGATGGCCAAACTGTATGATAAAGATTGAGGGAACTAGGTATGTCTTGTCTTGTCTAATGAGGAGAATTGAGGTGACATGATAGCAGTCTTCCAGTAGTTATGGGCTGTCACATAGAAGAAGGGGTCAACTTATTCTGTAAGCACCCAAGGGCAAGACAAGAAGTAAGGGGTGAAAGATGATAAAAGAGTGATCTAACCCAGAACTAAGAAAAAAAATTGTAACAGTGAGAACAATTAATCAGTGAAACTGCTTGCTTCCAGAAGTTGTGAATGCTCCATCACTGGAGATTTTCAAGAAGTGATTGGACAACAGTTTGTCTGAAATGGTAGAGAGTTGGAGGAAGGGGTTGGACTGGAAGATCTCCAAGATCCTTTCCCACCCTGTTATTCTATGTTCTAAATAATGTTTGTGACAGGAAACTATCTGTGTGCCATATATCCAAATACCTGCTTTCCTGAGGTACATTCCTTGAATTCTATTTGTATCACACTCATACCTTTGGTCCATACTGTTTGGGTTCTATATTGTATAGATGCTCTTAACTCATAGACTGAAAGAGGTTTTTTTGGTTTTGTTTTTTTTACTAATGCCTGTTGTGAATAGATTTGCTCCTTAATTTGACTTTGTCCTTTCTTGAATTTTGTAGGACAGATGATCTTTCCACACACAGTCTGGGTTCTATATCAAGTAACTTTTTTTCCCCACTGGCCAAGATTAAAAGCTGCAATGTTTCCAAAGAGTCCTTTTTCACATTTGTCAATTTGCGATAGCTGATGGCAATTGAAACATGATTTATGCAAATAAATATTGAAAAAGACAATTTAAATTGTTTGGTATCTAACAAACTATTAGATACTATCTATTTTTTGTCTCTTGAGTGGCCATTATTTGTTGTTCTGACATGAGAACAGCCTTGTACAATCTACATTGCACAGAGAAAAGTCTTCACACATTTCATTTATAGGGTTTTTTTTTCAGATAGTATAATTGCCAAAAACCCTTCAGCTAAATTGTGTAATGTAACAGATTGTAAAGATTTAGCAAGATTAGAAAAGCTATGGAATAAAAATGTATATGTTTGCAAATATATGTGAAATGAATGAATGACAAAGATTATAAAGATTATTTATTAAAATTATAAAGAAATGTGTGGTCAGTCATGAAGAAAATATTGAAACCATATATATTTGTATTTATTCAGCTTAACATTTCTATTCCAGTTATGATCTTGAGTTTGATCTAATTTGCTGACCTATTGGATATTTAAATATCTCTGTAAAATTGTCCAAGAATCACAATTTTTCTTTTTTTTCTTTTTAAGCCATGTCTTTTTATACTTTGTAAGTGTAAATTAGTGATTTGGTATTTAGAATTCATATCACATTTCTGTATAGTATTTAGGGTCTTGATAATTTCTGTTTCTCTTTCTTTTCCTATCTGTTAGCCTTGGGAAACTAACTTTTGGCAAGTGTTATTTTGTGATAGGCCACAACCTGCAACCTAGGACAAAATTGCAAACTGAAGCCACGTGTAAAATTTTACTATACAGAATGTTTGACCAAAAATATTAATATCATCGACCATTCTATTTTTTTTAAATTAGAAGTGCCAAGGACTGAAACCTAAATCATCTGCATATCAAAATCACCTTTATTACTGAACTGTAGTAAACATGGTCTTGAATCATGACTACCTTCACTAGCAAAATCTACTACAAACTAGCTTTCAGAAGGAATTAAGGAATGTTTTTTCCTAATAGTATCCACCATTTCTTTATCTCTACAAGAAAAAGAATATGGAACCACCATTAGGATTTAATCTCACTAAAAAAAGGAAAGGATTCACGAAGAAAAAAAGATATGATATGGAATTATGGTATTGATTCCTTTAAATCTAAACTTCCAACTTTATTAAATATCATCAAAATATCTACACTGCACCATCATCAAGGGCATTGCTAACAGAAGCTGTACAGACTTGAGCTATTTTCTCTCAAGTTGTTTCATAATATTCATAGTATTTTCAATTTTGAAAAGGCAGCCTTCTATGACATAAAATAGAATTTTTCATTGTGTATTATTGAAACTGCTTTTGAGATATGTGTTTCCACAAAGGAGAAAGGAAAGTGTTGTGAGATAGTGTTCCCAATCTGGTGCCATCCAGATATATAGGATTACAGATTTCATTGCATAAGTAACATTGGCCATAAAAGCTGCAACAGAGAGACTTATTGGAAGAGCAGGAACATGAAATGAGACTGTTGTAAATGCTGAGTGTGGGTTCTTATTTTCATTTTATCCTATCTTTTTTCTTTAAAAATGGAATCAAAAGTAAACAACTCTATAAATTAATAATGTTGAACATGAACATTATTCAGACCCATTATTTTTGTCCTATTGTTTTAGGGCTTCTCTGTGACTCTTGCTGGGTATTAACTACTATAGAAGTCAATGTTCTGGAAGTCATAGACCAAAGTGCAAACAATTTATTTGACTCCTCTGGCCTTTAATTAAATATTTTGACAGGATTTACAGTTCACTGCATTAAAGTGATGCCTCTGAGCAAGAAATTAATTTATGCTTATTTTAATTGCTGGATTCCATTACAGAAATTGCCGCATAAAAACAAAAACAAAATACAGTACATAAATAAAATATGAATTCAAACAAATGAGTAATAATGACTATATCAGCTTAAAGGCAAATGCTGTTTAATATAAGTTATTTAAAATGTGCAAATTAAATCAGATTTATACTTCTGAGACAATTTTGAATATATTGGTTTTTGTGTACGTACAAATCATTTTTCCTACACATTGCTATATTCTTGATTATATGTTCTCCAGATTTTTTGTATATACTTTTCATATTTGTATGAGGTATATGCTTTAATATCAAAGCACCCTAAAGGCAATCATATTTATTTCCACCAATTTAAGTTTTTTCTTAATTCTCCAAAGGATTTGTTTAATTTTCCATGAAGATACCACATACTATGTGCAAAATCCATCTCCTACTTGAAGTATTTTAACATATTAATTTTATTTTCAGCTAGCAAGCAGAACAATTGAGGCAATTATATAAAATTAAATATGAGAACCGCCCCCCCCCAAGTCTTTTTATAATATAAGATATTAGAAAAGAAGGGAAAGGTTTGAATTTGGTGATATAATTTTAATTTATCATTATCCTCCCATCTGTTTTTACTGGGTGTAACCTAGATGATTGCAGTAGATTGAGAAAATAATAAATTTGGTCTAGACATGCAAAAGTTGCTAGCAGAAATAAGAATGTTAATTTGAATAGTGGAGATTTGATCACAGAGGTCTTTACCTAAAAAAGCAGAGTAAATACCATTCCTTGGAATAGTAAAGTAACAGAGCTAAAGGCTAAGTAAGTGATACTAAAAGGGAGGAGGTCTGTGCTAAATATAAAAGAGACGGGAAAAAAATCTTAGAGACAGGAAAGGTATATAGCTGCAGAGTTTTAGTTGCATATGGACATATTATGAAGTTTTAGGTGCACATGGACCAGAGGTAAAAGCTAGCCAGTTCGCACCGGTTCAGGCGAACTGGTAGGGAAAATTTTGATTGGTTTGGAGAACCAGCAAATATCACCTCTGGCTGGCCCCGTCTGC
>JANHFL010001888.1:103401-115399 GCA_032468155.1 Oxyrhabdium leporinum
CCTTTAAAATATTCTAGTACGAAAACACCCCCCCCCCAAAGAATAATTTATCGTGAATTAAATATAACGTCCTTGATTTTTTCCTCCTGTTGTTTATTTTTCAGGCCAACAGAAACAAAAGAAGTAGTAGTTAGAGAAAACAAAGGGGGGGGGGAATCCATCATTGGAAATGAGGGTTATGGGCCAATTTACAATTCTTTACCATGAACATTTTCTCTTAGGGGAATAAGAAATGTATTCATAAAATTCCTGCTAACTAAACTAAACAGAACTCCCTCAGGATTTTTTAAAGTTTCAGAATAAAATTAAAAGGCTAGGCAATGTCAGGCAGGCAGGCAGACAATTTGGTGATGGAGTTGGAAGAAAACAAAACTTAAAAAAATAATAATTTAAAAAGTTTATGTCCTGATGGACTATTTAGAGCTGAAAGATAATTTCTTAAGAAGCTGTTGATTACAATATTTCCAGAGAATAAGATCACTCTGTGATTGAAAATGGAGTTTGGCAGGAGCACACAAGGTGGAATTTCCTCTCACAGAACTAAAAATGGATGAAAATGCAGCTGAAAACGGCTGTGCTTGTGATATGTTTGGACTTTTATCTGAAAACAAAAAAATGTAAGTGCAAAAAGCAAATTTATGGTAGTATTTGCAGGAAAACTCAGATGAATGGAACAAATCAGCTCATAAGAAAGTGAAGATTTCTTAGATCCCATCTGAGTTCCATGAAAAACTTACACAAGACGTAGATAGACGAAGTGTTTAAATGTCATAGGTATATAATAGCCTCTTTTAGTGCTGAAAGCAACAAAATAGTGATGGCATTTTTCTGGGAATCCTGGGTTATATAATTGTTACGGGCTATTTCAATCAAGAATTATGAAAGACTGAAACCAAATTATTTAAATAATTTGTCATGTCATTTATATGAAATTTAAAGTGGGAAAGAATACAATCTTGCAACAAACCTTTATAAATCGGAACTGTATATGTTGAGGATTCTAAAAAATTGCATCTAATTTTCAGAGATAAATCACTCTTTATTGTGTGAATAAGTAATATGTCAATTAATTGCTTTCTGCCATAGTTTTACTCAGAGATAGAGTCCGATGCTGATTTTAAAACCATAACAGCTGTGTATAAGGATACTATTGTTCTTTTAGAAGGCTTTTGGATCAAGTGTTAGACTACAAGGCATTGATCCAAAGTTTATTGATCTAGTCTGAAACTAGCCTGCTCTTACTCTAAAATACTTTTTTATTCTGTCCAGTCACAACACACACACACACACACACACATCCTGCAAAATCCTTTCCATAGGATTCTGATGAGTTGCAACTGTCCAGATAGGTTGGATCACTGTTAGAATTTAGTCCTAAGTCATATGGTAGAGTTCATTTTTTTCCTGTGTGAACAAGGCATGCCCAGCTGTCTTTCATACTTCATATTGTATGTTGGTTTTAAAAATATTTTTCCTTTGAAAGGTCTTATAGAAACATGCCTCTTTTGTTCATTTTAAATGCTTTAGTATTGGCAATAAGATTTGTGTTGTCTCTTTAATACATTTGAGATTAATCCATGCTTTAAACAAACCCTGACACATACATGTGTGTGTGTGAGTGCACATATAAATATATATAATTTTTTTGCTTTATTTAATTAAAGTTATTAGAAAAGAGACGGAAAAACAAACAACTGAAAAATGAAAAAATGAAATGTTGTTTTTTTTTAAATGAAGGCATTTATTTATTATTTAAATGTATCGATCACCCAAATCCAGTTCTCTATACCTGTAGGCATCTGTGTAAAGTTTATAATCTGCATAAGCTTTCTCTGTGAATTATGTCTTCATCATCATGTCTTCAATCCCTAAATAATCGGAGCCATAAACAAGGGCAGTTTTAGACCTCTGCAAAAACCCTAATTCTAGTTTTTCTGGATGGCAAAATCGAGTATTAAAAAGTTATTAGAACTCCCTTGTACCCAGTTCTCTTTTTATGTCATTGTCGGCAATCTATAACATAACACTCTGTGAATGCTCAACAAAGTAATTAACATTCTGTTCTGGTACTTGGAATGGTGTAGTTATTTCTGGAATTGGAAATATCCATTTTAAGATTAAGAGGAGCTGAAGGGCAAAAAAAATTCAATACATCTTTTATTTTGACTACTTTCCTTTCACTTTTCTTATCAATTAAATTTCCCCAGCATCAATAATGGTGCTTGTTACATTTTTATTCTGGTTCTCCTTTAGTTTATCTTCCTTTAACCTCAGCTACTGCTCATTGTAAATGTATTACATTATTTTTCAAGAAGGATTTTCAACTGCCCTATTTTGTCGTTACCATCCATTAATTGATCAAATATCAAAACTATTGTTTGAGTTCTTAGTAACCATCAAACTACAGGCAAAGAATATTGCTCATATCACTTTATCAATAATCAAAATAAATAAATAAATAGGTATTAGGTAAGAGCCATGATGAGACAGTGATTAGAATGCAATATTGTAGACTAATTCTGCTGACTGCCAATTGTTGACGGTTCAGCAGTTCAATTCTCATTAGCTCAAGGTTGACTCAGCCTTCCATATTTCTGAGGTCAGTAAAATGAGGGGCGAGATTGTTGAGGGCAATATGCTGACTATAAACTACTTAGAGAGGGCTGTCAAGCACTGTGAAGCAGTATATAAGTATTAAGTATCTGGGGATGCAGATAACTAACCATCTGAACTGGTCTTTCCACACGTCATCCTTAGTGAAGCGTGCAAACCAAGGTCTACATTTCCTGCATTGGATGAGGAGAGCACATCTTTCTCCATCCATCCTGGCCACTTTTTACAGAGGCACAATTGAGATTTAACAAACTGCATCATTGTTTGGTTTGGTGGTAGGAATGCCTCAGATAGAAGGTGTCTACAGAGAGTAGTAAGGACAGTCAAGAAGATTATAGGAAGATTACTTCCTGTTATTCAGGATACTGCTTATAAGCACTATGTGCTTAGGGCTCAAAGAATTGTTAGAGTTCCCACACACCCACTTTATGTTCTGTTTCTGTTGCTCCCCTCTGGGAGGAGGTTTAGAAGTATTTCTAGCAGGACTACCAATTCTCTAACAGCTTTGTTCCCTGTGCCATCCATCATTTTTCTTGCCATGTACATGCATACATCCAAACTAGATGGTATTTCTTGGTATCATATAAGATTCAGATTCAGATTAATAGAGTTGAAAGGGACCTTGTAGGTCATCTAGTTCAACCCTCCACCCAAGCAGGAGACCCTACACTGTTTCTGACAGATGACAGTCCAGTCTCTTCCTGACAGCTTCCAGTGATGGAGCTCCCACAACTTCTGAAGGGAAGTTGTTCCATTGGTTGATTGCTCTCACTGTCAGAAAATTTATCCTTATTTGAAGGTTGAATCTCTCCTTGTTCAGTTTCCATCCATTATTCCTTGTCAGGCCTTCAGGTGCTTTGGAAAATAGCTTGACTCCCTCCTCTCTGTGGTAGCCCCTCAAATATTGGAATGTCAGCATTCCATTGAAACCCCCCATTGTCTATTCAGCACTCGGAAACAAAGTACATCCAAGTAAGAATTTATTGAAGAAGTCATATTGGCACATCTGGGAAAACCTGAATCTGAAAGTTTCAGGTTTTTCCCTCCCCAAGAGAAATTCAACGATCCGCCCTCCTGCCCTCATCACTGACCACATGGTCCAATCCAACTCCATCCCAAATGAAGTCACTCCTCCTTCAGGTGCAGGTTGACATGTCCTTGACTCTATGGGGAAGAATGCTGTTGTGTCTGATACCCCCAGCTCCATGTGAACATCCCCCCTCCCATATTCCCAGGCACTAATTGTGGCAGCCACAGAGGCCTTCTACAAATAGAGCTGACAGGCTTCCCCCTTCTGGAAAAAATGATGTCCTGGAACAAGTAAGAGTACAGGGGGTTAATTTATTCCCCATCCATCAATTAACCACCTCTTTCCCCTCCCCCAAGGGGACCCTTTGGCTTATCTGGAAATTTATCATGAAATTGTTTCACCAACCTATCTACTTTAACATCCCAACTTTTTACCCAAGTGGCTTCAGACAAAGGCTACCCTTTCCAATGAACTAAATATTGTAATCTGACTCTATACAATTTAGAATCCAATATCTTTTTTACTTCATAGTGGGTTTCCCCTTGTATCACCATCGGTTTGGGAGGAGTAGCTGTGGGAGGTCTTAACCTTGAACTCACAGCTGGCTTTAATAAACTACTATGGAAGATAGGGTGGATTTTCCCTATCATTCTAGGGAGACTAAGTTGAACAGTCACAGGATTTATTATCTTCACAATAGGAAAAGGACCTAAGAACTTTGGATCCAGTTTTCTGCTAGGTATTTTTAACCTGAGGTATTTGGTTGACAAGAAAACTCAGTCTCCAATTTAAAAGGAGGTTGGGGAGAGCTGTTTGTCAACTTGCTTTTTGTATTTTTCAGTGGCTTCTGTTAACGCCTACTTTGTATTTTCCCCAACCTTTTTTAATGATTCCATCCATTCTATTAAGGACATAGAAGAGGGTGGTTCTATAGGCAATTCTGGCATGGGAACAAATTCCATATCACTTGTGATTTGAAAAGGAGTTAACCCTGTGCTACTATGCACAACATTGTTATAAGCCACTTCCACAAATGGCAACAAATCAGTCCAATTCGCTTGTTGGTAATCTACATAACATCTGATATATTGTTCCACCATGGTGTTCTTGCATTCTGAGGCTCGGTTCGTAGCCGGATGGAAAGCCGAGCTAAGCCCCTGGGAGGATCCAATAGACCGCAAAAACTCCCTCCAAAACTTCACGGTGAATTGGACTCCTCTATCCGAAATTATATGATTCAGCACACCATGAAGTCTATAAATTTGCTTCACAAACAATTTTGCTAGCTTCTTAGTGGAAGGCAATCCAGAGCAAGCAGTGAAGTGGGTTTGCTTCAAGAATAAATCAATCACAGTCCATACTACTATATTACCTCCACTATCTGGAAGTTCAACCATAAACTTCATAGCAATTTCCTCCCAGGGTCTGGTAGGTTCAGCCACTTGCGAAATAACCCAGGTGGTTTCCCTGGGCGATGTTTCCTCGTAGCACAGATGGAACAACTTTTTACATAGTCCTCAATATCGCTCTTCATTTTCGACCACCAAAATTGTCTTCTGGCTAGGTGGAGGGTTTTTAAAAATCCAAAGTGGCCCCTCCAGTCAAGAGTCATGACTCCGGGTCAGTATCAATAGTTTCAAATTGCTCAGCACATAAAGTTTGGATCCTTTCCAAGCCAAACCATCTCTCATTGTTAAATCATCCCTATTTTCCACGAACCACGGGCCGTTTGCAAGCAGTGCTTTTACGTCCATGGTTAACTTATCTCCCAGTAAATCAGTTCGTTGTTTAGATTGGGTTCTAGTCGTGGCTTGGGCTGCAATTTGATTCTCTGAAATCATCGCATGGACAACCTCTTCTCGTTGGCTATCAAACTGGGACTTCCTCGACAAAGTGTCAGTCAGTAAATTCTTCCCCCCGGGATATACTTTAAGTCAAAATTGAAACGTTTAAAGTATTGAGCTCAGAAAACTTGCTTGGAGGAAAGTTTTCTCAGAGTCTTCAGAGCCTCAAGGTTTTTATGATCAGTCCAGACCTCGAATGGCTCTTTAGCCCCCTCTAAGAAGTGTCTCCCGGAAAGTAGAGCCCAACGAACTGCAAAGGCTTCTTTCTCCCATACTGCCCACCTCCACTCCATGTCCATCAGTTTCTTAGACACATAGGCGCAGGGCAGTAGCTGTCCTTGGGAATTTTTCTGGAGATGAACAGCTGCTACGGCCGCATCACTAGCATTGGCTTGGACAATAAAGGGCTTGTCAGAGTTGGAGATGTTGGAGAATAGGCTCTTCCGCAAAGAGACATTTTAACTTCTCGAACGCTTTTTGACAGTCCATAGTCCAAGCTAGAGGCTGAGAGTGCTTTGGCTTCGCGGGAGGTGATCCGGTCTTCAGCAGCTCCATAAGCGGAAATGCCACTTCCGCGAAGGCAGGAATAAATTGTCGATAAAAGCTTGCAAACCCCAGGAAACTTTGGAGCTGTTTACGGGTCCGAGGGGTTTGCCAGTCCAACACAGCTTTCACTTTCCCTGGATCCATTTCAATTCCTTCACTTGACACTCGGTAGCCTAAGTAGTCTAGGGAGGTCTTATGGAACTCACACTTCGAGAGTTTAGCATAAAGTTTTTCAGCCAGGAGTTTTTTCAGCACTTGCCGCACCAATTTGACATGCTCCTCTAGCGTCTCGCTGAATATAAGAATGTCGTCTAGATAAACCAGGACTCCCTGGTATAAATGTTCATGCAATACTTCGTTTATCAATTGCATGAAGTCTGCAGGGGCTCCTTGGAGTCCAAAAGGCTTGATTTGGAATTGGAAACTCCCCAACGGGCAGTTGAAAGCAGTTTTCCATTCATCCCCCTCCTGTATACGTACTCGGTAATAAGTTTTCTTCAAATCTAGTTTAGACTTTGCCTTTCGATAGATGATTCAATAAGTCCTTCATTAGAGGGAGGGGATAAGTATTTTGTATGCACACACTGATCCCTCGAAAATCCACACATATCATCCCCCCCCCATCCTTCTTCACTTTAAATAACACGGGAGCCACCACTTTGGATTTGGCGGGCTCGATGAAACTGCAGGCTAAATTGTCATCAATGTACTTTCTCAACTATGTCATTTCTGCAGGGGTTATACATTTTTGGTTTTGGCAACTTATCCAATTTGCAGATGATACTAAGCTGGCAGGAATAGCTAACACCCTAGAAGATAGGCTCAAGATCCAGATGGATCCTGACAGATTTGAACACTGGGCCCTATCTAACAAAATGAAATTCAACATAGAGAAAAGTAAAGTTTTATACTTAGGCAAGAAAAACCAAAAGTACACATACAGATTGGGTGAAACCAGGCTTAATAGCAATAACTGTGAGAAGGATCTTGGAGTCTTAGTGGACAACCAGCTAAATATGAGCTAGCAATGTGCAGCGGCAGCCAAAAAAGACAATGCAATCCTAAATTGCATTAACAGAGGGGATACAATCAAGATCAAGTGAAGTACTAACACGACTCTATAAAGCCTTAGTAAGACCACACCTAGAGTACTGCATCCAGTTTTGGTCACCACACTATAAAAAAGATGTAGAGATTCTAGAAAGAGTGCAGAGAAGAGCAACCAGGATGATTAGGGGATTGGAGACTAAAACATTTGAAGAACGGTTACAGGAACTGGGCATGGCTAGTCTAGGTGGAAGGAAGATAGGAAAGAGAAGGAAGGAAGGAAGGAAGGAAGGAACTAATTGCTAATTTTTCTGTTATACTTCCCCAAATGTGCTTTTAAAACAGTTCCCATCATATCCAAACTATGTCTAAGCATTGTAGAATTTGGAAATATTTCATATGTCTGATCGTAATAGGGTTAAGCAAAATTGTTTTTTAAAAAAGCAGCCCAAGAAATAAGTAACAGAAACCTAAAAGAAATCTATGTTACCAAAAGAAAACACAGAAAGCAGAAAAATAAAATTTCAAGCCGATGCTACTGATGCTACTGAAGCCACAGAGTGGAAGATAAAGTTTTGGAAGGTATAATTTCAGATTTTGGGGTATAATTTCAGATTTTGACAGGAAAAACTTCACTATCCAATTCAGTGTTTTGATTTTGAATGTCATTTGAATTGCAAATAAAAGGCAGTGCGTTTTGTAAATGGTACAATTAAACATAAAATGTAAGTATAACTCAAGTAAAAATTCATTCAGTCCATGAACACTTAGGTTTGAGTTGTATATTGAAGCCTTGCCAGCTTTAAAACTCCTCTCAACATATTTCATTTCAAATCTAGCAGCAACTGACCTTTATCCAGGCAGCAAAAAAGGATCTGAAATTGTGGTGGGATATATGCTAAAATCTATCTTTTGGCTAGTCTTAGAAAAATGAGACAATCAAAATAATTTATGTATTGGATATAGTTCAGAAAGGCCATTTATTTAACTGCAATTCTGTTCATGGCCATCAGGTTTTGGCCTCATGTTTCTATTGCTAATATTAGATATGAATTGTTAATAATACTTAAAAGCTTTTGTATTAACAGACAAAGGGGAAAAGAGAAACATGTTATCAGGTAAGCTCCCAATTTCTTTTCTAGTTTACAATTATTTAGCTGATGGCACCTGTATTGTTTGCTAGCCAAGTTTGGGACTGAAAGGAAATGTTAATGTTTAACTTAGAAGTTATTTCTGTCTTGGCATCTCAACACTGAGTTTAGAGTGCACTAAGTCAAAGGCAGCCAAATTACAGTATAGTTTAGTGTGTGAACCCAAAACCCTTGCAGGTTTTTCAGTAAATTATTGATGAAGAAAACCATGATTTCATATACTATCAAACCATGATTTCATATATTATCAAACCATGATCATATATTATCAAACCATGATTTCATATTATCTAAACACTTATTCACAAGCAGCAGTCTATTGCATTTTATTTGGTTTTGGCATAGCATTTTATCAAACCATTTTTTGTTTTTAAATCATAGCTTTTAGTTGTAGTTACCCAGCCAATTGTATTCACAAGCTATGATTGAGAAAGTTATGATTATTAATCTTGCCTATGAGTAAGTAGCAGCAAATAAAAGCACAAAAAGGCTTTTGATGGAAGCAAATTACAATATGGATTAATATCCCAATCTAAATATAGTAACTAATTACCTTCTTCCTGAATTCCTTAGAAACTTCATGGATTTCTTCCAACCTCTCACCTATGTCTCCTCATGTCACCACCCAAAATCCACTGGATCATTGCCTATCCAATGCAAGAACTGCATTGCGTATATCTTTTATACTTGTTGGACTTACCAACAGCCTCTCAAAACATAACCCATTTGTAAGTACCATGTCTCCCCCAAAATACGACCTATCCCAAAAACAAGCCCTAGCCCAATTGTTATGCCTGTGCCTAATATAAACCATACTTCAAAAATAAGCCTAGTTAAGCCCCACCTACCATCTGGTTGTACGAGGTGGGATGAGGCACAGGTGTAAAAATCAAACTAGGATGGGGGGGTAGAGCTTCCCCACATGTCCTACCTGCTTACTTTTGGACTGCTGCAGCCAGGTGTCCCATGCCCCAACATCTACCCAACTTCTATAGCTGCTTGCGGCCGCTTACAGCCAGATGCCATGTGGTGCATCACATCGATGCTTCCACTTGCAATGAGATACTGCATGACTCATCACGCTGGTGCCTCAGCTTGCGGCTGGATGACACGGTGTATCGTGCTGGTGCCTCCACTTGCAGCAGGATGCTGTGTGGCTCATCACACTGGTGCTGCCACCCGTTGCAGGACATCGCAAGGCTCATCATGCCTGTGCTGCCAGTAATGCATGCAACAACACACCACCACACAGATTCCTGCCACAAGTAGCAGAACTGGTGCATTGAGGCACAAAGTGTCCTGCCACGAGCGGCAGCACCAGCTCAACGAGCCACACAGCATCTGGCCGTGAGCAGCCATAAGTGGCTGCAGAAGAAGTCAGGCAATGGCACGACAGATATGAGGTCATGGGAGGCATGGCTGCGGTGGTCCTAAGGTAAGTGGATAAGACATCCCTTGAAAATAAGACTTAGTGCTTATTTGGGGGGGTGGAAAAAAAAACAAGACCGGGTCGGAGATTGCCTATGGTTTAGTTTAATTATAATACCCCAGGTTTTTTTGTGCTTGCTCATTGTTGTCCTTTTTGTACAGAAGCTCAAATTATTTTGACTCTGTTTTAAATAATAATTTATTTAAGTTTCAGTACCCTTGATAGCAATTTTGAATCTTCATTGATTATAATTATTTTAGATTGTACTGTTCGGTCATTTCTGTCTCGTGTCTCTTTCTCCCTTTTGTTTCCAGCCAATTCCTAAACGCTAATATTCCTTGGTCTGAACCATTCAGATGAATTGGGTCAAAATTTCCTCTCAATCCAATTGACAAATGTCTAGAGGACATTTGGTTGTGGAAGTCTGAATAGCTTCATAGCAAAATTTTGGAGAGGAGAGGTCTCTGTATATGTTTGCAAAGGCGCTCTATTCACTTAGGACTGAAGAAGAGGATATCCAATTTCTGAAATAAACAGAACACATGAATTTCTCCAGGGTTCTCACCAGATAAGTAATTCAAAGTACTGGAAAGCCGTAAGATATATATTATGCAAACTACAAAACTATGTTCCTAGTTAATATTTTATTTCATTTTATTTTATTTAAATTAGCTCTTTGCTGCTTCACCAGTTCTGGCTCCCAAAGGTTATGTAGACTTTCCCAAAAGACATTATTTGGATAGAAGTATTTGAGAAACAGAAGCAGATAATTGTTTGTGACATTTCTCTTTAGATTTTGCTTTATTCCCTTGTGGTGATATTTAATTTCCTATGAAACTATATTCTGCAAAGATTTGCTGAGGGGTAGAGAAATATAGCTTTGAAGACCAGATGACTTCCAGATTAGTTTTTATAGTTTCTTCAACTATTTTTGTTCCTCATACAGATAAAAACAATCAAGTCATTTTGGTTTAAACATAGCTATATGAACTGTACATTGTACAGTTTTTAAGTGTGCTCATTTATGGCAAAAGAATAATTAGGAAGTAGTTTGCAAAGCCTTTCTATTCACTTTCTCCCTATCTTATATGGTCAGCTGCTCCACCACAATGCTCACCAGATGAATTGGTGAATAACTCCCTTTATCCACAGCCAGAATTATTATTGGTCATGCTCTAGAGATTATGGAGGATATAGTCCAAAACATCTTAAGGGTATCACTTTGGTGAAAACTTCTCTGTTACTTATTATTTTGCTTAAGGACTGAAGATTAGATCAATGTTTGTTTTTTAAGAAAACCATCCTGCATACTTCTCCATTTTGTGGAATACAAATACCATACAGGAAGATGTAAGTAATGACTTCCATTATATGTTTTATGGCCAAAGGTGTTGTCACCTGAATCAGATTAACATTGAATCATTTTCTGACTCTGCTTATAACTGCATTTATAGATGAATGAGCATTAATACGTTTTTTTAACAGAAAATTAAGCACGCAGATATAAAAGATTGTTGAAAATTCCAGGACTTTGGCCAGGTCAGATGTTTGTGCTAAAACTATGCTGGCAAAACATCTGCTCAGATTTCCAGCGCAAAATTTTTCTTTCTTTGGGGAATTGTCACACAAACAGCTACCAGCTGACATAGCAATACTGCTGAGATAGCACTGGTTTTGCAAATGGCTCTCTTTGCTTTGTTTGTTTTCAGACAACTAGTCAGCCTAGACTGTTGCATTTAGTACTTCTGCAGATGAAAAATCCAACTGAATATTATATTTGATTGTCTCTGCTCCACTTTAAAGACCTCTACAAAAGCTGGGATATTTTTGTATTATAATATCTGCTAAGTGCTTATTAGTCTGGCCAACGTGGTGTTGCACAATTTTAAAGCTAAGGATTATTGGTCAAGAAAATGAATGCCTCCTAATCTTTGGTAGACCTTTTTAATTTTGTAGAAACAGAAACATGTACAAACAAACATCCATTCTTCTCTTCAGTTAATGACTGTTTCATTTAATGGTGTTAAGATCAAGACAAAAGTTTCCTTCAGTTCCTATACAATCACAACATTGCAATATTGCAGATGCACATTCTACAGCCCATTTAACATTAAGTTGTTGACACTTTCTGGCAAGGGTTCTTGAAATGTTCAAGTTAGAGACTCCGGCAATTAAATGTGGGCTTTCAGCATGAATAACTTGGGTTCCCTCACTGAACTTTTATTTCCCTCATATATTATTTTTTGCTTGGTTTCTATCATTAAAGAAAGACTGGCACAAACAATATGTCTTTAAGATTGTAATCCAGTGTTTTCTGGAAAATAAAACTAATTGAGGC
>JANHFL010001889.1:7046-30600 GCA_032468155.1 Oxyrhabdium leporinum
AGGAGGAGGAGGAGGAGGAAGGAAGGAAGGAAGGACGGAAGGAAGGAAGGAAGGAAGGAAGGAAGGAAGGAAGGAAGGAAGGAAGACCAATCTATTCAGGAAATTATTTTTATATGAATTGAAAATTGTAGTGTGCAAATAAAGAAAGCTAGAAGGAAAAGGTTTGGTAATGAGAATAGCATGTGGAGATGTGCAGTTTTCTCGCACATAACTCTTGTACATGCTGATGGATTCCTGAAATTCTGACTCATTCTGGGATTACAGATAGGCACAGTGTCATCTAGTGCCAACATTGTGAAAGTACACATAATGAAAATCATATAGTGTACCCTTATATTGCTGGTAATGAATGCAGAGTTTATCAGTGTTCACATGTAATATAATTAGAAACATAGCAACAAGAACTTAGTGGATGATATTCTGGTAATAATGCATATGAATCATAAAGCAGAAATAATAAATCTAGTAGCATATATTTCTCATTTTCACTCATCACTTTAATGTATATCTCCCAATTTTAAAAATGCATGTTAAAACCTGAATGGAAGGCTCATAAAGGCAAAACCTTCAGTTCATGCCTTATTAATCACTTAACTTCTTTTACTTCAATACAGTATTTATTTTTTATAGATACCATCTAATCATTATAATTTCAAAATTGCATTTATTTGATGATTTTCTCAAGATATAGAAGGCAAGCAGGCACCAAGGGATTTTTGCATGTTTAAAGAGCATGTTTATGGAGCATGGGGCAATTCTGTTTGAGTCTGAAAGCTGACTTGGGAAGCTTTTCATGAAAATGAACAGTGAGGGAGAGATATCACTAATAAGAGTAATTAAGAGTGTCCTCAATTGCATATTTTTTGTTTTGTTCATGGCATTTTGCATTCCACCTTTGCTCTGCAACTTTCTCCAAGCAACTTAGAGAAGTGTCATGGGATTGTGCCACGTTACCTACTAAAAATCCCTTTAAAAAATAATGATCTATCTATCCAAGAATCCCAGGAACGTATAAAAATGCAAATTAAGTTTTCTACTCTTCTATCAAAGTCCAAGATTATTTCCATTATACAATACAGGAAGTTCTCAATTAGGCACCATAATTGGAACTGGCAACTCTGTTGCTAAGCAATGTGGTCATAAAGTAAAATATCATGTAACTCCACCAAGTTACAGTGGCAGTTCTAGCATTTCCAGTTGTAGTCATTAAGTGAAACACCAGTGGTCGTTAAGCGAGTTGTCACCTGACCATGACCTGTGACATCCTGTGAGCTTCCCCATTGATTTTTCTTGTAGGAAGTCAGCAAGGAAGGTCACAAATCATGATCATGTGACTGCAGGATACCGAAACTATCGTAATTGTGCACCTCTTGCCAAGTTCCCACATTGCAATGATGTGATCTCAGGGATGCTGCAGTGGCTACAACTTTGAGGACTTGTCACAAATGTCCTCATTCAACGCTGTCGTAACTTTAAACAATCCTGAACAAATGGCCACTGAGTGAGGACTCCCTGTGGAAGGTGTTAGCCAGAGAAGAAAACACTGCTAAATTTACTCAGTTTATATTTTGTGTTCTACATTTCATTTCAAACAAGTATATAATGTCTTCTTGGATATGTGCTCACTTATAACAATGTGCAACCCGACTTAAACCTTCATTAGAGGACATGAAAAGTAGTGGGAGGGGAGACAAGTAGAATTAACTGGTCCTGTAAGCTTTGTGAAGCTCACAGTTTCTTTGCTGATAAATTGTAAACATATTCAAATGTTTCTTCTTTATACTGCAGTCACATGCAGATTTATTATTAGATAAGCTCCATTTTTTTCAGTTAAGTAAATATGGGAAACATCCTTGGTGCTTGGAAAATGTTGTTTAGAATATTGCAGAATCCATGACATATATTTTTATAAATAACCTAAAATGTTACACAGTTCTGTGGGAAACCCCCCTTCCCCCCCGAAGAATGAAATATTTTGGGAAATATTAAAAAGGCAGAATATTATATTTCCCTAAAGGGGAAATGGAGAAACATGCTCTTAAAGACAGAAAGCAGACTCAATCTTTCTTAATAGCCCCCAGCAGATATTTTGTACCCATTAAAAAAGATTGGGCCAGCCTATTCAGAAACAAAAGACCTTCACCTCCAGCGATGAAATTAAAAATTTATTCTCCTTCACCCAAATTCTAACAACAGGACATGATCATTTAGGATTAACCCACTATCATTTAGCAGAAGACACAGAGCTCACTAGATTGCACAATTTCCTAAGGGTATTTCAAACATTGCACAACACACACACACACACACACACACTGCAGTAGCATTTCAGGACCTGTATAAAATCCTGGCACTCATCTAGCCAGTGGTTTAGCTGACCCAGAACCACAAACCCTCGTGGTTCTGTTCATCAATAAAGGAACTTCTTTCAAATCAGCCTCCAGCCTCCATTTTATTTCCAGCGTCTTTCTCCCAGCTTGGAACTGAACCAGATGGATTTTTTACTTCCAACAATTCAATCAAAGGAAAGAGGTTTTCAATGAAATAGTAAGCATAGTATATCAAAATTAATTTACTGGCCTCCATCTATTTCATGGATTTTGTGATCTCTCTATATAGCCAAATTAAAGGCCTCAAAAATGTATTAGTCAAGATATCTACCATCAGACTAGATGCTTTTAAAAGGAAGTTGTGTGGAGAGGTAGACAAAAGAAAAGCTACTGATATGAAAATCATGAAAATAGAAACAGAATTAAATTGCACCAAGGGTAATCTAAGCTTGATCTTTGTATAAAACTTTGATTTTCCAGCCATGCTTGATTACCTTACAATAAGATGGTTCAGTCATTAAATAAATTATCCAGCTTTTAAGAATGCTGGGCATATTGGGAACTTTGAAAGCATGTTATGAACATTCTCACATAATGGCTCACCATGGTTTCTTTATTCATAAAACAACTGCAATTTTATTTTTTCCACTAGTGCTTTGCTGCATGATGGCTTTCCATTTATTTATTTTAATTACAAAAATCATTTCAAAGTGATTAAAACAAATTTATTGTAGGAAGGATTTTAAACAGTTGGGTTGCTGTGATAGAGATAAATCTTTTGGGAAATCTATCCAGTGAAAAACATGGTTGTCACCATTCTCTGCTTACTAATTGTTGTTTTTAATTTGTGGACATTCTGTAAACTATCCTGTCCTCTCCATCCATGACTTTGTTTAGTCAAGACATTCAAGACAAAAAATCAAGAGATTTTCTGAAGTACTTCGGCAAGATCAATTTAGAATTCATCATAGATAAATAGACCACTGAATGAAATAATTTTGTATTGATGGCATTTCTTGCAACAACTCTGTCTATCAAACTAACTTTTAAAGGAATGTCAAAGATTAGGGTAGAAGGAACTTTCTCATAGTTTAAAAACAGTACTTTTATTGAAAAGCCATTATTATTTTGTTTTTAAGTGCATTTTTTCAGAACAGAAACGTTCTAGGGAAATATTCATATGAATGTCTATTTTCTCCAGAGGATTTCTTTTGTTTTGGAGGAAGTGAGACCATCTAGTTAGAAGCTAGTTTTTCTTTTTTTAAAAAAAAAAGAAAGAAAAAAAAAAGCTATGATTCTAACCCAGAATATATAAACTGCCCTTAGCCTTAGCCTTAGCCTTGCATGCTAAAATAAAATAAAAATGGAATAAAGTGGGGACTGTCCCAAAGGTGATTTTCCAAAAGGCAACTGGAAAAGCACCTTTGCCACAACCATGACCTGGATGATTGAGAATCTCCATAGACAAAGTGAGGGTTGTTTTTGCTAAAGATACACAATATGTTTAGGTGAATTGTCCATGTAGGAAAATACAGTGAAATAAGACAAAAATCCTGTGACTTCCTATAGGCTTATTAACTTTTGTGGACCATTAAAAGTGGAAAAGTTTTTATTATTTTTTTTGCTGTAAAAATTGCACTTCAGGAAAATCTGCAACAAAGGAATTGTTTAAGTCACTTCACATGTTGGAGATCTTCTTTTGAAACCAGGCATGAGGAATCTCTATCCTTGCAATGCCTTCCTGCTCTGAGCAGCCAATCTCTGCTTTGCCAAAGAAATGGCTGTGTTCTGCCAATGGCCTTTTCTGTCTGCTTTTTTGCTTCCATAAGCAGCAGGATCTCATCAGAGCACAACTACCAACTGTCACATGAGGTGAGACGGTTACCACCAAGTAAATATAATGGAAAATGTTCAATCCAAAATCTCTTGCTCATGTGATCCAACATCTGGGCCAGATGGACTTCATTTTCTTATCCAAGGAAAAGAGGATTACATTAATCCATCCAACCCAAGCAAAATTTCTGTGAAATTTTACATCTCATTAGCCACTCTTCAGCTTCACTGCTTTGCAAATTATTTTTATGGCCTCATTTGAGAACAGCTTCTAAGAAGAAAACAAGTCTGGCAATTCCACATACCTCTTCTGTATAATTAAGCCACATTCTAGTACAGGATCTAATCATAATCAAGATTTTTTTCTTCCCAGAAATCTGTTCTAGATGAACCAGTGAAACCACCTAGTAGCTCATGTAAACAGCAGCAGTTCAGCAGGCAGGAAAAAAAGCACTAAAGCATTCACTTCCAGAGATGATAAAAATGGGAATAGACTTCTATAAACAGCCTTGTGTGCCTGGATGGCTTTAAAATCAGCTGAAAGTCAATGGGAACCACTTGTGTTACAGCAGAGTAGCTCAAGTCTTTGGGATGATGCTCTCTGAACATTACAATATATGTGGCCAAAAAACAATAATTATCTCAGGATAACCAATTACTTTGAGACCTTTGAGTCCTGACATCCTGAAGGACTATCCTGATGCATCAGCCTTTCATTGCTTTTGCTTTTTGATTGTTGCCTTCTAAATCTTGCTTAGGCCTTTTGAATTATAAACTGTTCTGAGTGTGTCACTAGTCATGAAGTTTGGTCTCACTCTGTATATTTTGATGTTCTCAAATACTAGACTTGCTTGGACAATGAACAGAAGGGTGTGTGAAAGGAGAGTCAGCAGTTGTTTCTGAATCTAGCTGTGATAAAAGGTAAGGAGGTCTTGGCCCAGGTCTAATATTTATGATATTTGAACACTGGACCGAATGTCACTGAAACTCAGCCCTTTATTATTATTTGAACTTGGCAATCAGTTTTTAGTAGTTATTATGTCCATAAATATCTTTGTTCAGAGTGTTTTATTTACTTACTCATTTTCTCATTTGTTGCACTTAAAAAAAAATCCAATCACTGGAAATGAATACTCTGGTTTATCTGTTACTGCACTTAAATAACTATTAGTAGGATATGCTCTTTGTAAGGATGGCTAGGTTTTTTCTAATGACCAAGGTGTAGATCATTGAAGGTTATAGTTAAGGTGATAGATCAAACATGGGAAGACTCAGACTGTAATCTGTCTTCAATAATAGAATTTGCCTGAGTGACTTTGAGTCAATCACATTCTCTCTTAGCCTCGGGGTTGTTGTTGTTGCAAATTGGAAGTGAGCGTGCTATGCACACTGTCCCAACATTCTGGATGAAAACCAGGCTATATATCAAATAAATCTTGACTTTTTATTGTTTTATCTGACAGATATGAACATGACTTGATAAAATGATAAGAGTCTAAATGGTATTTCTCAAGTTCCTTTTGATATAGCTTTTTTTTAAGGTAAGTAAAAGTACAAATTTAAAAAGAGTTTATAGAAATCAGTTTTATCTTCAGTAATGAACACAAATGCAAGATGAAATTTAACCACAAAGTTCTCTATAGCAATTTTGTGAAATAAAATATATTTGTAGGTAGGTAGGGACATATTTATTGCCATCGGTAAAGGTAAATATTACCTTGTCTATGTTTTGGGTAGAGATAAAACTGCAGCTCTGTGTGTTTTTGCTGCAATTTTAATCCCACTAAATTAAGATTAAATGAACAGTCCCGAGAGAGAATTTATGCAGCAGTGGGGTACAATTATTTTCAAAGATTGTTGTCTTTCCTGTATACATAGAAAAGTCTAGAATGATTTTGAGGAAGAAATAGTGGATGGTAGAAAGCTCCGAAAAGCAGTGCCAATCACTGTGGCAGAATGAAGAGCTGGCAAGTCAAATGGCACTTGGATAATTTCTCTTCAGACAAGGAGAGGACTTGAGATTGCCCACAAGAGCATCCAGAGAGATGCTCCTCACAAGGTGACCATAACATAGAAGTCTCTAGTGGGATTATAGCTCTGGGAATAACCATCTTGCTGAAATTGCAGTTGGCACCTTTTACTTACACTAAATTTGCATACTTTCTTTTCTAATCACTTTTGGAAATTGCTTATTAACTAGTTTTCAGCTCTTAGGAACTTTTGGATTGACATTTTTTTACACTTTGTAAACAACGATATTTATATTATGTCACTTGTGCTTTATAGGAAACTGTTTTCCTATAAAGCACAAGTGTTTTGGCTATTGATTCAATGCATTTTAATGGTGCAATAGCTTGTTATACTTCCTCCTTTTAATATTTCAAGTGTGTTGTCATCATGAATAACCATTAAATATTTAATGCATTAGTGACTCCATCCATCCAAATTTAATATCCTTTCTATTTGTATTCTAGTATATATATAGCTTAAAGGTGTATATTCTGATTTCTTTTATGTAGGTGTTGTTTTTTTGTAGTGGCTGTGGCAGGAAACACATACAAAATATGTGTTAAATTCCGACTGCTAATGACTTTCATTGGTTCTTCCATATGGGGCCTAATATGAATAGATGGTGTATCTTTTCTCTGCTAAACTAAAGGCCGGGGGGGGGGGGGACCAAACCATATTTCTGGAAAATACAATTGGTGTCTAGTAAAATCACAGTGAGCCATGTGTCTTATTGTGCAAATAACTCATGATCCTGTCTCTCACATACCAACATCTCTGCCTCCTTTTCAGATGCTCATGTATATGTGTCTTTATGTAAAATATTAATATTACCACTCATTTTATAGAATACAACCCTGTGTGGCTTATAGCAATAATAAAACCAAGACTTTCCAGAAGACTAAGTATTAATCTGATTTCAAACTGGAAACCCACATCCTCATCTTATGGGAGATAACACTGTTCTGAAAAAAGCCAGAAATAAGCACCCTTCAAATTCCAGGGAAATGTGTAAATCAGGATAGCCATGAGGCTTTAAATTGGTATAATGAGAGCAGCAGCATGATTCAATTGGTACACAGGGATGTTAACAACTTGAAACTAATGGAGCAAGAAAGAAGTGGTGTTTTACGATATGGATATATGGATATGGTTGATTTAGATATAGATATAAGGACCATTATTCAGAGTAGATTTTTTTTAAGAAAAGAAAGCAGCATTTGACCTGTTTGTAGAACCATAGAGAGGATAGAAAAATCCTAAAGATAATGCTTGCCTAGAACTTTGTATATCAATTATTATATGACCTTTTAATTTAGAAGTGAGTAATTAGAGATGTGTTGATTGATTAAAAATCCAATGTAAACACTGGTGGGATTCAGTCAGTTTGCACCAGTTTGGGTGAACCGGTTGTTAAATTATCCACCCTCCTCTATCAAAGTGGATCCTGGGCACTGCACTGCACTGCAATTGAGAAACGGGCAACAGAGTGGCCTGTGTGAGGGAAGTAGAAGGCCACTTTCCCTCTTTCTTGTCCCTGCTCCTCCTCCTTCCCTTGTGCCATCCACTCCATTGCCTGTTTCTCAATTGCAGCGCAGTGCCCAGGATCAACTTTGATAGCAGGGGTGTGTGTGATAATTTAACAACCAGTTTGCCCAGGGTCAGGTTGGCCATTGCGGGAGGCTCATCCCACATGTGCAGCAGAGCTGGTGGACAGGGATGGGCCACGCCTTCCATGACAACCAACCTGACCCTAGGCGAACAGGTTGTTAAATTATTTGAATCCCACCACTGAATGTAATTATATAATGTCTGATGCTAGATTGGGAAATTAGGTCTCTCATTAACCATTTTAAGATGAAAAAGAACAACCTGCCCAGACTTGGCAATGCATGCATTAAAATGCATTGTGAGATCCATTTATATTCTCTTTTTATATATTTATATATACTTACCATTTGCTGTATCCTGGACAAAGATAACATGACTATTTTTCTCTTCTCTTTCATGTACTGATCCATTGAAATGCAGGGGAAGAAAGACTATTTCTAATGTGGAGACTTTATTTTGGGGATTAACTTTACTCATGAGATCTTAAGGTATCGATCTCAAAAGCAGAAAGGAAAGATTAAAATTAAATAATCCATACGGTAGGTAGTATTTATTTTGGTCATTGACCAAATGAAGTAGAAGGTATATAAAATAAAGACAGAAGATGAAAGAGAAAAGAAAAATAAGTCATCCACCTAGCCCTCAAAAATTGAAAAGGTAAATATTTGTATGAATGCATTCTGAGGGCCAAGAGTCCAAAGTCTTAAAACTAATTATTAAATAAAGTATTATAATAATGGGAGTCAGTATTTCAATCCTACATAGCCCATTCAGAATCAGATTTACAGAATATGTAGATCAGGCATGAGGATGTCAGTCATGTGTGACAATCAGCTGTTTGTGCACATCCACAGCAGCTATGCAGATAATACTTCTACATAGATGAATTATATTTTACTATAATATAATTATAACAGTATAATGATTATACTGTAATAATTATACTATAATAATGCTTTCCTTGTCTGATAAGAGGAAATTGACATGAAGTTCCTCAGGATCATTTGATGCGTGCAGCAAGAGATGAAGGATGAGTTTTCTTCAAATATAGAAGAAAGAACAATGCAGCAGGATGGGGAGAATAGATTCAGCTGAACTATCAGAGGTAGGTTTGGCTAATCATGTTTTCTTTTCTTTTAAAAAAAATATATCCTGTAAAAGTGCTGTGAGTAGATTTGTATTTGGCTTCAAAAAAACAACCTTTGTTAGTTTGGAGAAATGATCAAGTTAATGTAATTGGCACTGGTTGCTACCTAACATGGTTAAATGGAATTTGTACAGAAATGAGGTTAAGTCCCCTTTTATTCAGGGCTTCAGCGTCTAAAAGCCTTTCTTTACCAATTATCTTAGCCTGAATAAAATGAAGAGAATATAGGGAATATAGTCAAAGGAAATACCACATGAAAGAACTTTTTACATGTTGCCTACGTCCAAGAGGACTCAATTTCATCAGGGAGAAGGGATGGAATTAGTTCAGATAAAAATAATAGCATTTAATCCAGTAATTAAAGATTAATAAACTCTTACCTCAATCTTCAGCTAACCAGACTTGAATCTCAAAATTCCATTATATGTGCATTTGGGAGATTGGAACACTTCTCTTGAACTGGCAAGCTAGCTGGAAAATTCTGGGAGTTTATGTCCATTCAACTTAAAGTTGCCAAGTTGGACAAACACTGCTTAAAATGCTTCTTCCTTCCTGTAGGAGTGTGTATTTTGTAAGCAGATGAATAAGCAGAGTTTGATTTTTAACTGATAGTTTATTATATTTAACTTTTAAGGAACTAGTCAACAATCCAGTTTATGTGACTCAGATTATAAAGTGCACTTTTAAGGGAAAAATCTATGCAAAAAAGACTGAATCAGGGATGAATTGAACCTGGTATATTAAGAAGCAACTTGAAATCATGATAATTTTTTAGCTTTGAAAAAAAGCCTGAATGAAAATGTTAAAAGAACATAAGGTTTGGGGGGTTTTAAAGTGCATTTCCATATTTTTCACTTTCGTTGATCTTTTCCTTTTAAAAGACCTATTGAAACTTTGATCTATTTTCCCTAAAAAAGGAGTGTTGATAAAATACGCACAAAGATTCATGAGAGCCAACATTGCAGTTAAGAAAACATCAAAAACTCCATATGTAAAGCTACTAAGAAAAAAATTAATCCTACTGAAACTACAGTATTCAGTCATTGGCAGCACCATAGATCAGATAGTAATATATAAAATCAGTAACAAGCTTTTCAGTTGAATTTTTTACTTCTGATAATATTTGCAGTGATATCCAATGTGCGAGCTGCATTTATCCTTACATCAATTTACTTCCAGTGATTCTCTTAAAGGTGAGAAATGAGGCCATGTAAAAGAATTTGGATTTCTTAAAATGAAGTAATCATCCAAAACAAAATAAGGGACATGCTCCAGCACATCTGACCATAAGTTCAATAAGACCAGTAGAGATGCTTCTTCTGGGTCACTAAGCTTTTTTATTGGCTCCTGCAAAATGAGAAAGGTTTCATTACAGTCAGTTTCAAAAGAGAATAAAAGGTCTTTCTCTCCTGAAATTCCTGCTTTTGACATCATTCAACCAGCTATAGATCTCAGGATTTGATGCTTGGAAGACAATGCTTGCAATACAAAAATTCAGCATTTGGACTACATTCAAATCCCCATTTCGGCATTATGCTGAATTTGCGTGCTTCACTTCGAACTCTCTTGAATGTGAGAAATGATATAATGGTACATGTCTATCTTCTCCAATTTTTTTCTTTCATAGTCATGTAAAGCTGTCATTCAATAGGTTATTTCTAAACGGATATGCAAGAGGAATAGGAAATAAATTAGTTTCACCTTAATCATATCTACTGAACTCAAGCACTGATGGCTGTAATAGCTAGCACAGCACGTGTTTATACTCTCTTCCTCCAGGCTTAGTATTTCATTAGTAAAGTTCAAACAAAATCAATAGATAAAGAGGAATCCCAGTGATTACATTAGTCAGTTGATGTTATTTGTTGCTGGATACCACATTTTCTTCATTAAACGTATATTTTAAGCTACTTCCATTTCAGAATTTGATGGTTTGATTCTAGAAAAAGAAAAGCTCTGTAAAATACAGTTGATTAAGTAGAAAATCCCACTTCCACTATCCATTTGTGACTTTCCTATCTATGAGTCATCAGGGGAATGTTGTTACAGCATATCTGATGAATAAACAACCAACTGTTACACATTTTGGAAGTTTTTTAAATATGCAGCTTTAACCCATACCTGTTTTCAACTTTAACTCATGCCTATATGTGGGAAAGTAGCACAGTTTAAAGAACATGAAATGAAATAGGTGCTTATAACTTACAGGAGAAGGAAAAGTCATAAACTGCTATGTTTTAATGAAAAAACCCTTCAAAAAATAATGAAATGTCCTCCAGCCACATCTATTCAAGAAAGCTATATGTGTCTCAGAAGTTCCAACAGCATTAGCTACATGTAACTTTGTGGAGAAGATGAGTCTGTATCTGTAGAAATTTATTATTGTATTCGGTCTTTCTTGTTGATAAAGTGTTTTATCTTGATTTGCCAGGCAAGTATTAGTACTTGTGAAGAAAATAAGTATTGATTTACAACCTCAGCTGCATTTAGTTAGCTTCAATGGGGTGTCTGATTTTTGTGTGAGAAAGACTTTGCTTTTATCCTCTTGTACAGCATTGAGAAGCAGCATAGACTGTTAATGCTTGCATTTTTTAAAAAGAGTATACAAACAGAAATAACAATTGAAATCAAGAGAACTTAAATGCAATGTTTTATCTGTTAAAGTACCTCTATATTTACTGCTTGCTGCTAAATTATGAGTTAGTATGCTGCTCAATGGTGTCTAACAAGGGTCAACAGTAAGATTTCCGGGAAGAAGGGAAGACTGAAAAGAAGTGTAATTTTAGTAAGATGCACATTGTGAATTAATTGACATTTCATTCAGGACCATGGACAGTTCTTTCCTTGGCTATCATTCCACATTCTATCCTAGGTGATAATTAATTTGACCTTAATCAGACCTGTATTTAATTTAGCATGATTGCAGTATTAGAATTATTCCTCTTTATCAGTTTTAGAGCTGCATTTTTATTCTTTATTTCCAAATGAATAGAACATTCAAGACAGTTTACATAAAATAATGAATATAAAACACATTTAAAATAATAATTAAAATGATGAAGAAAACGTAGTTTCTATTTGGAAAAACTAACCGGCACCTAATTCCAAAAGCAGAGAGAGTGGAATCCAACTGTAATTCTACAAAGAAACTACTGAAGAAGACTTAACTTCTACTGTATATGTGCACCTTTTTCTCCATGGAAATATATCAGAAGCATCTCTTCAGCAGATTTCAAGATTCAGTAGGATTCAAAATGGGAGGAATGATCTCTTAAGTAATCTGAACTTAAGTCCAGTTCATGTACCTTTCATTGTGAATATAGACCAAAAAAATGTGTCTCTTTCAAAAGCCATGAAAGTTGATTAAATCTCAGTTCTTCAACATATTAAATAATAATCCATTGTCTAGGTGTTAGATGAGCTTCTTCTGATGAAGGACTTCTATATGATGCAAGTTTTCAGTGCTCTGTATCACTATTGTGGTCACTGAAAAATGTAAGTGCACACATCTCCCATACACACACACATGGACACACAACATCACCATAAGTAGCGTATATATAAAACCCATTATTTCATATATGCCTATGGTAACAAACCTTCATTTTTGTTATGACACAACAGTGCCCTCTAAAGCATTTGATAATGTGTCTCCATGCTGAAAAGAGTCAGTTTTTCCCCAGAAAAAAATAATTTCCTATGTAATCCATTTGTTTATTAGCAGATGGTAAAAATTAAATGTACCTATATAGGAAGATGAGTGTACATTATTTCTGCTTAGCTGGCTAGAACAAGGCATAATTGATCAATTATTTTCTTAATTGGGCAAAATAACAGCCAGTTTTCCCAGCAAGGCTGGTTTTCATTTTCACAACTGAAGCATTCTCAGAAGAATGAAAAAGAAGCAATAAATAATCTCTCTCCAGTCATCCCCTCTGCATGATACTCTCATGCTGATTCAAGAACTTTAAAGCTGATCCAAGCTTAATTTACTTGAAGTAATACAGGGTGACTGTACTGGGTTTATTTGAAATTCTGTGTCTATGTTTGTTGTCTTCTCTTGGTTTTCTTGTATTTCTTTTTTCACAATTTTTTTTTAATATCCAGAATTCTGTTTTTAACAGAAGCTTAGCAAGAAATGTTCTTGCTAAGAAACTTTTTCATGTGTAACAATGCATGGTAAATCATCTTCCCTTGAATTTAAGCACAACATTTGCACATTAGGCTTTGGGAAGGAAGATCCAAAATATATTTTTTTATTTCCCAAAAGCTTTACTGAAATGAGAAATCCAGGGTATAAGATCTTACAATTCACCAACAGGATTGAACAAGGGTCTCAAGAGTTTCAACCAGGCTGATGGCAGCTTATCCAAGCTATCTTCTTTTCTTTTCTTTTTTACAGGGGAACTCTTGGAAAAAAGTACTGCCAACAAAGTTTTAAATTGGACAGTCTCCAGGGTTGTAAATACAAGATGAAAACCAATAATGTAAAAAGGGATGTTTTAGTTTCCCTTCCATAATGTACCAATAGTGGCTTTTTGTGTAAGTGCTTCTATGAAATACATTGGGAGAAATGTGAATACCAAAAGTTCCTAAGTGATTCATTTGGTTCAAATGTGGAAAAACTGATGCAAGTCAAATTATAAGGTAGATGGGCCCCTATCATGTCTCCTTCTCATAAATGTATTACCTAAATCAGAGTTCCCCAGCCTTTTCAGCTTTGCACCTGGCAGGGGAGGGGAGGGGATATTCTGCACAAGTAGTGGGCAAGGGCATACACACCCACAGCTCCATTTGCATGAGCCCTGGGCACGCATGCCTGCCCTCACAGAAATGGCGCACATGCGCACGCACCTGCCCGCTGCTCGTGCAAGTGGGGATGTGCGTATGCACGCACTTGCCCATCACTTCTGCAGCTCGGTTCCGAACAGCTCAAGGCCCAGTAGTGGGCTGCAGCCAGGGCTTGGGGATCCCTGACCTAAATAAGACTGAAACAATGTTTAGCTTGGCCCTCTGGCCCTCAATTCTTCATTAGAGATTGTGATAGGAACTCAAGCCAAGCAAGCAATGGCTATACAGTGGAAAGATTCTATTTATGAATTTGTTCACAGTGCAAGCAATAGCAGGCAAAGTGCTATGCATTTCTTTCCAAGAAAATGAGATCACTTAGTGACTCCACATCTCAAAATAAGGCTTATCTCTTAAAATGCAATAGTCTATTTAACAAAAAAACAATGTTTGGATTTATTAGAGGCCCATGTTGCTTAGTTCAGCTTTCTCTTTCTCTCTTTCTGCACCTTTACCATTTTAAAAAAATGTTAACTTTCATTTTTCAGAAAGTGTATGGTTCTGCTGAAAATACAACTTGCAAAGTCACTTTTTTTTCCTTACCTCTTACTCTTTCCAGCTGAGGAAAAAAAGAAAAAGGTAAAACAGAACAATCCTGCATTTTTTTTTAAAAAGTGAAAAGATTTAGGGCCCTGACCTGAATTAAAGTTCCAGTCTTAACAGCACCACATTTTTATCAACTTCTCAGTCTAACCTACAGCCTTCAGTCTAACATACAGCCCTCTCAGAGCTACCTCATTTAAGTGTGGTAGACTGCACTTACGGGGTTTTTTCAGCATCATCTAGATGCTACCATTTGCTATAAGATGGGGCTTTGTGAACACCCATTTTAAATGTTATTATGCAAAACTAATTGCCCGAAGGGAGAATATATCAGCAAAATTTATAATCATGATTATAGGAAAAAAAAGTGGGGGGAGAGAATAGCTTTGAAAATTATCTAATAAGCAGAAGAACTCTAAAATTAGTCCGCACAGCTTAAAGTCTCATTTCTTGTCAATTTGTTGAAGACACAGATAGAAACCCTGAACACAATATACTGCGCAATCTATTGCTGTAAATCAAGTGCAAATTTCTCCTTCCAGTACTGTATCCCATTTTAAGTATGTATGTATATTTTAATACAGGGCTCTCCAACCTTTTAGACCTCAGGGACACAAATTCATAATTTTAAATCTCACGGACCACTAATATGAATTTTTTAAAAGGCCCAACCGAAAGCACCTGGTCCAGGCACACAGCCTTCCAAGAACCTCTTTTGTGTTCCTTCTCTCAAGAAGCTTGGTCAATGTGAGCGAAGGAAAATGAAGACGGACAGACTGACGGTGGCTTGCTGACATTGGTGGGAAAGTCGGTCCCATATTCCAGACCGGTGCACCAGAGTGGAGGAGCTGCTCTGGGATGACCAAAGGCCATGCAACGAGGTGAGCTCCCGTCCTTCCCCCAGCTACTGCCAATCTAACAGTTTGAAAGCATGTAAATGCAAGTAGATAAATAGGTGCCACTTAGGTGGGAAAGTTACAGTGCTCCGTGATGTCTTCTGGCCACATGACCATGGAAATGTCTTCAGACAGTGCTACTCAATGGCTTGAAATGGAGATGAGCACCACCCCTTATAGTTGGCAACAACTAGTGGAGTAAAACCCACAGGAATTCCTTTACCTTTTTATAGTCAAGGAGGCCTTTGCACTAGTTAGTTTAGTGGACCAGCTATGCCATATCTGGCACTCATGCTTTGGTTACTTCGCATTTGAACAATTGCAGTCTACTACAAATGAAAACCATGTGAAAGCTGGTGGTCAGTTGTGGGTTTGTCATTGTAGGTCCATTGAAACACTTATTCTTTATAAGCTGCACTAATTACTGATAGGCTTCCCAATCAAATGCAGTGCCCTTCATGGCATATGGCCTAGTTACTTAAGGAACCTCTGTATTGTTGCCAAACCTTACATGATCCAGCAGAGTTGGTATGCTCCAAGTCCCATCAATTAAGTAATGCTACCTGATGGGAGTCAAGACGTAGACTTTTCTGTCATAGCTCCTGCCCTTTGGAATGACATTCCTCCAAAGATTTATATACCCCTCCCCTCAACTTTATTCAGACAAGCTTTTAAAATGTGGTCCGTTTCCCAGGGTGGAAAAAAATAGGTTTTCTTAGTTGTATGATTTGTTTAAATCCTGTTTCCTCTGGACATTATTTTTTGTATTTTGTATTGTATGGTTTGCTTTATTTTAAATGTATTTTATGCTGACCAAAATGTAACTGGGTTGCTTATAAATTTAATAAAACAAAACAAGAATTAACCTTGGGAAAGCCTAGCACATTTATTTATTTATGGGCCAGGTAGAACATTGTTGCTGGCATCATCACCTTGCACAAAGAAGACACTCCCTGTACAGGTGAGGATGAATTAAATTTTAGATAGTCAATCTTGCTTTCAGTGTAAATAGAATAAGAAAAATAGCCTTTGCTTAGAACAAGATTTTTTTAAAGCACTGTGAGGACGTCCGGGGTGTGTGTGTGTGTGTGTAAAAATACCTAGGGGGAAGGGGGAATTTTAAAAAGCTTGCTCAGGCTTGTAAAGGCAAAATGTGAATACTCTCAAAACCTCTCTGCATTCTCTCAGGGGAGTAGACTTTGCTCTTGTGAAGTGGGAGTGAGTTTTGACAGGCTTTCCTATCTCCCTGCAAAGGGCTTTGATGCTTGCTTTGCTTCCATGAGCCCTTTGGATTGGATAGCTGCAAAAATTGAGAATTCCTTTAATGTAGAAATCAAATTTTAAATATTAAAAGAAAAACGGCATATTTACTTCTTACCCACTACTAACCTTATAGAAATAAGTTTGCAAAAGAGCTTCACAGTGATGCTTTGTACTGGACTCCACGCAAGTGAAACACTTCCCTAAAGATCTGCACAGCCTTAGATCTACCAATATCTAGGGCCTGCAATGGAATAAAGGCAACTTCATCCTCTGCAGAAAGCCAACAATTAAAGCTTTCTCCCCAAAGTTCTTCCTCAATAATTCTTTCTCAGCTCTTCTCCAATCTCCTTGTCTAAATGACAAGGGAACTCTACGATTGCAGAGTTCAGAGGACTTTTGTTCTCAGCAAATAACATGTCTATAGACAGAAGCTGACAAAATATTTGAAATGCCATGCCCCTGTCCATAAAAATAGCTGGGGGTAGCGGCTACTTTGTCTCTGGGAATAGAAACAATATTTATAAAGCATTTCCTAAGAGGTGAGCTAGTCTATTAAGTAAATATTTTTGCATGCCGAGTAGAGTCCATTGTTTTATTAATAAACCATAAAGCAAACTCTTTAATTTCATTACCACATGTAATTACTATCTTTGCAGTTTACTTTCCAAAGTGAGCACAGCGTGCTTGTAGCTTCTTGCTCATGTTCCTTTAATAAAGAACTGGGAGGGGGGCACTTGTCGAGCAGCAAGCACTGTTTTCATATTTTTGCTTCCAATTATTATTTCAAGGGAGGATTGGAAAAATGCTATAATTTTTCAGAGGGATTTTGAAACATTTTTAAAGGCCTATTTATCTCTAAAAGCTGAAATTGAACATTTAACTTTCTCAGAGGACTGTCCCTTTCCAAGATTTGTGCTCAAAGTAACCGCAACTCCTTGCAAATGCAAATCGTTGTGAGATGCTTTTGCTTTCAATCCCTCTATGCAGCGCTTGCATTTAACCTAAAATTATGCATTAGTCAATTGATGGAAGACATGAAATTACCTCTCAAGAGTTCACAGGAGAGTCATTTTAGGCCCGTGACTTATCTGGATTCACTTTAAAAAGTCATAGACCAGATGTTGGCAATCTCTCATTTATAGGACTCGTTCTCCTGCTCTAGCTGAGCCTAGGGAAATTAATGTGTCTCTTACTGAGCTTCCTCTGTCCTGAAATAACCCTTGAATTTCAGACTACAGTAACCGTCCAACACAAAAGCCATCCTTGGGTAGTCTTAAAAGATCATCATGTGAGTGAAAATGGGAATGAAACAAGTAGCCCAGTCCACGATATGAAGCCGGTGAAGGCAAAGGATACAAGCAGTCTTGGACTTGCAACCACAAAATTTCTGTTGCTAAGCGAGACAGTTGTTAAGTGAGTTTTGCCCCACTTTATAATCTTTCTTGCTACAGTTGTTAAGTGGGAATACAGTTATTAGGTGAATCTGGTTTCCCCATGGGCTTTGCTTGTCAGAAGATCACAAACGGTTATCTCATAGCGCCGAGATATTGCAGTTGTCAAGCATCCAGATTTTGATCACTTGATCACGGGGATGCTGCAAAGGTCTTAAGTCATGTCACTTTTTCCAGTGCCGTTTTAACTTTGAACAGATACTAAAAGAATGATAGTTAGTCAAGGGCTATCTATATTGCAAAATACAAATATTATAGATTGTCTTTCATATATGGTCTGGACATAGTCATAGGAAAGCTACTTTATTTGCGTGGGAACAGGAAGAGAAAAATAAGGCAGCTAGGATACAGGGTGAAAATCTACTAAGATAATGTGAATTTGCCAGCGGAATTCAAAAGATTACATTTTTTAAAAAGTCTCTAACAAATTTTCCTGTGTGTTGAGGCAGCATATTTTGCTAACTGGCTAAGAAGTAAAAGTGAAGATGAAAATACAAGAATCTTTTGTTGATATTTTACCTTGTAGTGCTTGTGACTTGTTTGAATTCTTACCTGTTTTGTTTTGTTTTTTGTTTTTTTTTGGAGGGGGATATATTTGCAATATATTGCAAATTCTGGAATATATATATCTGCCATAATTGCAACCATATAGCAAACGGTTATGTTTCAGCTAATCAAGAAAGGATGAAAATTTATCAAACCAAAGAAAGAAGACAGTACTACAACAAAAGCTGATAATGGAAGTGATTTTTCATAAAAAAAGACAGTTAAACAAAGAAGCTCTTTTAGTAGGCAACAGTGTCAACAAGAATCAAGAAACATCAGAGGAGAAATAGAGGAGAATAGAATTACCAAAATGCTTATATAAAAGCAGATTTGAAGACAGAAGAAAGCCTCACAAGTTAGAATAATGAGGATTTATGCATACATATTCCTTGGAATTGTAGAGAGATTTTCAGGAAATCTTAAATGAGTAGTAATTGGTTAAAGATGTTAAGACTAACAAAAAGAGCTTCTTCAGAGGTATTCAAACTAAAAAGAAAATGATAGAATCAGCACACCGGGTGCTCAGGAAGAAGGGGAAAATAATAACAGGCTACAAAGAAAAGGCAGAATTGCTCAACTCTGATTTCGGTTCAGTTTTAAGTATGAAAACAAGATGAGTCAAAGAAAGCAACATCTTTGAGGGAACTGGGCAGTTCAAAAATGTAATCTATAGATAGATAAATAAATGAAGAAATAAATATTTTCACTGAATGAATTTAAATCTCCAGGATCAGATGAATTCTGGCATACTGATCAAATTGGCTAGAAGTTTCTTGAATCTTTACACATTATCACTACGAAATTGTGGAGCAGAGTGTCAAATGAGTACAGGAGAGCAAATTATGTGTCTGTCTTCAAAAATTAGAACAGGATAGTAGAGAAGCTGCAAGTCATCCAGGCTGGTATCAACATCTTGAAGGATTCTAGATAGAATCATAAAAAGATCAGCCTGAAAGCACTTTTTTAAACAGTGTAGTAATTATCAAAAGTTAGTATGCATTTGTCAAATACACTTTCTCGAGACAAATTTGTGTCATTGATTTAATCAGAAAACATCCTTTATAGATTGAGAAATAGTGTCAGCATTATCTATATTCTAACTTCAGCAAAGCATTTAGTCAAGTACCCTGTGATATTTCTGATTAGCAAGCTAGATGGGCAGAATTGGTTTAAATGTGTTTGAATATTAGTAGAATTGGTTCAGAAATAACCATTGGCAGAACTGGTTCAGAAATCATTACTCATCACTGGTTCCTCATGAGTGAGATATTAAGTAGAAAAAGTAGAAGGAATACTTAGTAAATGTGCAAAGGACACAAACTTGATGAGAAGCAAAAAATAAATAAAATCAAAATAATTATGGTAGCCTATTTAAATGGACTGAAAATAAAAGAATGAAATTTAACAGAGTCAAATAAAAAAAATCTTCAGTTTCAGATCTTTCTTGATTATTGTGCCCTATTCTGGCTACTAAAATTTAAGAAGGATTTAGAGGAAGATCAGATGCAGAAAAGAACAGTTAGACAAGAGGCTAGAAGGAAGGAAAAAGATAGAAAGGAGAGAGAGAGAACATGCCTTGTATGAGTGAAAACTATTGGTGTGTGTGTGTGTGTGTGTGTGTGTGTGTGTGTGTGTGCGTGCGTATTGAATGCTTATCACATAGAAATATACATATTAACATCTGTTCACCTTGCAGGACATGAAACATTGGACTTAAGTTATAGAAAAGTAGGTTTGGTTGTTATTGTTGTTGAAAGCTGAATAAAAAATCCTTAGAAGAAAAGCAGGTTAACTGTGGAATATGTTGGTGGCCTAACTTTCACTGGATGAGTCCAAGCAGAGGATGATTTTGTCCCTTTAAAGAATATTTTAATCTGTTTCCTACACTGAGGAATTGACTTAATAACCCAAATGACTATCTAAGCTTCAAACTGAATCTATTGTTAATAGCACAATTGGGTGACCCAGGAACTTATTACTAAGAAAGAAGCAAAACTTCCTCCCTTCCTCCTCATCAAAAATTTAAATGAATTTATTATATCTCACCATGATCTGTTTCATTCCTCTTTGCCACATGTAGTGTCCCTAATATTTAAGCCTGACATTGTGGAGAACCAAACCCAATCAGAATAGAGCTGAAAGAGAGAATAGAGCTTGGAGGTCTTCTAGTCCAACCCCCTGCTCAAACAGGAGAACCTATGCCACTTCAGAAAGGTGATTATCCAGTCTTTCCTTAAAAACCTCCAGGGATAAAGTATGTACAACAAGAACATATTTTTTTCTCTTGATAAACCTGAAGTTTTTCAATCCATTAGCTCTTGGGGGGCAGGGAAGAGAGGAATAATCCATTGGTATTCAAGTTGAAGTCTTCATTTGCCCAAAATAGTAATCTGTTGCTATGTTGGAGAAAACAATGAATTAAATTTGGATGACAAGGTGTTAATTCAGCAACTCGACAGTATTTGTCCTACAGTTACATTCCTAATTAATGAATATGAAAGAAGAAAATAAAATGAAAGAGACTATTTTTTAAAAGTTTGAAAGGAAAGTTTGGGTGTTAATTGCTTTCCAGCTGTTGGTGTAGTAATTAATTTCAGGTTATTGACTGCATTTTTACACTAATTAAGTGAAACTGATCTTCAAAAACACAACTATGTTTTGTTATGTACAGGTAGTCTTTGCCTTACCCCAATTTGTTTAGTGACCATTCAAAGTTACAACAGCACTGAGAAAAGTGACTTATGGCCGCTTTTCACACTTAGGACCATGGCAGCATCCTCATCTGATCAAAATTCAGATGCTTGGCAACTGGTTCATATTTATGATGGTCTCAGTGTCACGGGTGTCATCTTTTGCAACCTTCTGATGAGTAAAAACAATAGGGAAGCTTGATTCACTTAATAACTGTTACTAACTTAACAACTGCAGTGATTCACTTAATACCCATGGCACGAATGATTGTAAAATGGGCTTAGGATTAGGGTTAGACCCAAATGTTGCGCTCAATTGTGGTCATAAATTGAGGGTTACCTGTAATTGAAACTCCTCATTCTAAACTAACAATGCACAAAAAACTAGAACTGAACCATTATCCACTGGGGGAGGAAAAACAGTGCTTCCGTGAGATAGATATTTTCTGGAAGTATTATTAATAAATCAAAATATTTACTAATCGAATTTCCCAATGTCAAAAACAACACCAACAAACATAAACAGCTCTGCTAAATTAGGAGAGGCACCTCCTTAGTCATAGTAGCTAATCTGATATCTGGAAGAAAAAGGAGCAAATTCCACACTCAGTAAAACTGAGGAATGAAATGAAATGTCTGTAAGCTGATAAGTCTTATTTATAGATTTGACCCGGAATAGCTGTCTTGCAATATTGATAAAGGAATAAGAAACTGCACCAAGAAATGTTTTATTGAAATTCCAATTTCCTATAGGTTTCTTGACACTGCATTATTTGGAATAATAAAGAAAAAGAGAGATTTTTTTCCCCGAAGTGAAACATTCTAAGTTTGATGGCCAGATGAATTGTCAGCCTTGAGAATCATATTTGTAGAAGGCCTCTGTGGCTGCCACAATTAGTGCCTGGGAAAATGGGAGGGGGGATATTCACACCGAGCTGGGGAAATTAGACACAACAACATTCTACCCCAGAGAGTCAAGGACATGTCAACCTGCACCAGGAGAAGGAGTGGCAGAAGGAAGGACTTCGTTTGGGATGGAGTTGGATTGGGCCATGTGATCATGGATGGAGGCAACAGAGTGGATCTTTGAATTTCTCTTGGGGAGGGAAAATCCTGAAGCTTTCAGATTCAGGTTTTTTTTTCCAGATGTGCGAATATGACTTCTTCAATAAATTCTTACTTGGATGAACTTTGTTTCCGAGTGCTGAATGGAAAAGGGGGGGTTTCATTGGAACGCTGACATGAATTATGCTTTACTAAAGGAGAACTCGACCCAAAATGGCTATCACTAAAGTTAATATTGAAAGGTTTGCAAATATCCAACAAAGAAAAAATAATGGGAGCACGATATTAGCACACACGCAGTTTATCTCTCTCATCCTTACCAATCATCTCTGAGCCTTATTTGGCTTGTGGATGGAAATAAGACTGAAATAAACACACCCAATCTCATGATTCTACAGTAGCTATCACCTCTGCTCATCTGAGCATTTCCAGTTTCGGAAAAGAATGTTGACCTCTGTCAATTGTCTTTAGTAATCTTGGAATATTGGGAGATTTTAGAGGACTGGAGAAGAATACATGTGTTCTCCTGGTTTATCTAAGCAGGGGGGGAAGATGATAGAAATAACCTGAAAGATACCAGAACACATAATATAAAAGGTAATTTATAACCAGCCTGAAAACAGTGCCACCATTGAAACAGTAGCAAAGAATTCTACCTTCTTTGACAAGGTAACTATTTGAGTGGACAAGGGGATAGATATAATCTATAACAGTTTTAACAAAGGTTGTGACAAGTTTAGTTCTGTGATAGCAGAAAAGTATGGTGAACGCATAACAAGAAGACCAATTGCACTTAAATAGGATTTAATGGCTCCATATTAGACTGGGCATCAGTAACCAATGGGGGCATAAAAGGATCTGCCTTAACTGATTCATTGAGTGATTGTATGCTATCAAGCCATGGTTGATTTTTTTAACAATCACATGAATGTATCTTTTCCAGAATGATTTATTCTTAGTCTTGTCCTTCAGATCACTCAGCAATGAACCCAACACTGCTATATTCAAGTCCATTTACTATGCTGCTGGTCATCCTTTTTCCTCCATATTTTTACATACTATGGACTTTTCAAGAGAGCATGTCCTCACATAATATGTCCAAAATATGATAATTTGAACTTGATCATTTGTGCCATTTGTGCCATTATTAATCAATCTTTGAAATGATTGATTAATTCATTAGAGTCAAGCTCAGAAGAGGGAGATTATATATATATATAATCGATGAAGTCTCATTCATCATCTTCAGGCTTGCGTATTCGGCCTCGTTCTTCTCCGAATGGCCTTCATCGAAACGTCGCCAAGAAACCTTGAAATCTACGCG